>SCDZ01000309.1:0-55000 GCA_004143845.1 Drosophila lacertosa
AACTGTATCGTTTGTAAAATTTGGAAAACTGGAAGGGTTTCAAATCCAGTTTTGAAAGTGGTGAAGTGCGGCACTACTATTATTTTTTGCACAACTGTACATATATATGGTTAGCTGTAGCTGTTATCGCCATTAAAGTTATCGATAGAACGCAGCTGTTATCGTTACAAAAACACTGCGCATTATGGACACAAATTAAAAAACTCTAAAGACATCATTGTATGTGCATATATATGTAATATAGTAGTCTGATCGGTATGTAGATAAGCATATACATTTGTATGTACTGAAATTGTTAAGTGCAGACAGGCAGACAAAGAGACAGACAGAACTGCAATCAGGAATATATGTATGTATACTTATTTAGATGCACTGAAATTTTTTACCCTGGCTACCCTTTTTTTATATAGGTTCGTGTTGTAAAAATAAGAAATGTGCTTATCTTAAATTAAAGCAAACATATTATGTACATGTGCAAACTGTGTATGTAAAATATCATTAATTCAAATTTTAACTCATGTTTATCAACACAAATTTATCACACTTTGTTTAAATTTCATGCTGTCTCACAAATTTAAAATGCATTTATCATATACAACATCTGAACATGTATTATATATAATATATACATTTATTATATTTAATTTTACATACTTTCAAATACATTCATTTAAGAACAGTAAAATCTATCAGCAAATTCTTATTAAACATTAAAAACATAAACTTAAATCATATTGAATCAAGGCTGACATAATTATATACAAGTAAATACATACACATAAGTATGTATATAAATATAATACCCTGTGCAAGGGTATTGAAAGCTGCAAACGACATAGGCTCAGGGGTTTATGAACTTGTCTTATTTGGCTTGATAACCTTCACAATTCGTTTGCTTAAGACAAATGCGACAATAACATGCGTATATACATATGTATGCATATATACGCAAGTACATACGCTTATGTATATGTATTTGCTTATGTGCAGCGGCCGGCAAATGCCAGTCAAAGGGCAAATAAAGCACATGCGAGCAAATTGCACGTGCAATGCGGAGAGCGAGCGCATGCGCAGTGAGTGCCTGAAAAAAATCCCTGTTGCTATTTTATTTCCCCTGTCAATTTAAAGCTGCCCCTATTTGGGCAAAATTTTGCGGCGAATTGCGTTTGCGGTCCAACCCCGCTTACACGAGAGACAGAGAGAGAGAGAGAGAGAGCGAGCCTGCGCAAGAGCATCTACAAAACTGACAGCTGCATTTGATGTTAACGGTATCGAGAGTGGATATGCTAAGCATCTGAACATATGTATGTATGTACATACATATGTTTGTAGGTATTCAAGTATATTTGCGTATACACAACTGGCTTGCAATGCCGTTATAATTAGCTGCATTGTTAGTGTAGCTTTTCGATTGTTGTTGGTTTTTTTGTTAATTTTTTTTTTGGTAGTGTCTCGTGAAAAATGTTTCATGCCCTTTTTTAGACACAACGCAAATGGTTTTCACTTTCTATGTTGCCTCAAATTATTGTAGTGCAGCGTGAGCGAGAGAGAGAGGGTCATATAGTCTGAGCCGCTGTCGGTTCGCTGTCCATTTGAAGAATTGTCGTTGTTGTGGAACGAGTGTGATCAATGCTTTTATGTAGATATGCTCCACATTTTGTCAGCATACCCCCCTCACAACAAGCTCGTCTAAGCGATCACATCTACATTTAGCTATCACTCAATCAAGCGCAACTCGATTGTGAGTGTAAACAACGCAAATAAAGCTTTAACTGTTCATGACCAAAACCAATAGCCGTTCATTCAGCAAATGCTTTAGGGGTCTATAAGAGCGGAGAGTGTGGTGGAGATGGTGGTGGAGATGGTGTTGGATATGTTGGTGGTGGGGGAGAATTGTAAAACGTTAACGAGAACAAGAGAGTTATTGACCGATTGATGCACACGTAGTATAACCATATTTGGCATTGCATTTGGTAAGCTGCAGTCGACGTTGCACAAGAACACGATGCTCTTTTTAATCTAGAGAGTGCGCCAAAGAGAGACAGGGCGTGAGCATGTGTGGGCGCAAGCGCATTAGACACGTTCAGCATGCATGTCAATGCATACAAACATACGTATGCACAGTTGGGCGCTCTCTCACTAACACACACGCACGCCCGCATATAATGGTAGCCAGACCGGAAAACACTCAAAAGGCAAAGAAAAATAATACAAATAAATTTGAACTTGAACTTACCGCGCCCCTCGCTCTTTGGCTATCTCTATCAATGCGTGTCTCTTCTTTGACTTGTTTTCTCGGCTTTTATACGTTGATGCGTGGGTGTGTGCGCAGCCGGAAAATACACACCCATTTACGTACATATGTGTGCATGTAAGTATGTGCACAAAAGGCATTTATCGGTGTGTGTGACTGCGTCGTCATCGCCAGCTAAATCTTTGTCTCCTGCCATGTCCATTTTGAGTTGTTCATTATTGTATAATAAACACACACACGCACGTTATGCAAATCGATTATAAATGGACATTGCTGTCTACCTGCCGGCATCCCAATACACTAACACATACACACAAGCGCGCGCAAAGCAATCTCCAACGCATTCTCTTTGTGTCTGACTGTCTCCCTTACGCCAGTAGGGAGCCTCGGTACGTCTGCTGTCCTATGCCCGTTGAATATTAACGAATTTCACATTGTGAATGTAATTTTTGCCGGTCTTCAACTTCAATACACACAATACACATTTATGTACATATGTACATATGTGTACATTTATGCAGCTTTTCCCTTTTATTTTCTTGGTGCTGCGAACGTGTTTGGCCTTTTTAATGCGCCTCCGTTTCCGCAGCTTACTCTTTGATCAGCGCCCATACACACACTGAAACACACACATTTGCATAGACATACTCTCGCCCAAAATTTATGCATGGGAGCTTCCTGTAAGCATAGATCACGAAGCTGCAGCAGCTTAAGATCTCTACATAAAAAGCTTTTTCTCTTAATTACACTCTTTCTATTTCTCTCTCTCTCTCTTTTTCTCTGTCTCTACTAAATTCAGCATTATGCAGCAGAATGTGTGGTATTTTGGATTATAAATCGCACCATTTTTTGACGAGACGGTTTTTTTTTATTTAGCTTATTGTTATTTCTGATAAGCAGCTAAATAATTGTGCGATATGAAAAACACCTGCGCACGTACAAATGTATTTGGTTTATCAATAAAGAATCCCAAGGCTTGGCGATTCATAAACACACGTTTCCAGCTAAGTTTACCTGACACCAAGTTCTGTAAAAAAAAGTAATAGCAATACCCAAATACTTTGCAATTCCCTTTCATGACTCATAACATGCTGTTCGTCAGCAACCACAAACAGACACCTACTTCCCACACTTCCCTTCCCCACACTGACTCCTGTATGTTGCACACCCGCATATTGCAGCAATTGTCTCTTATGCTTTACCCTTTACGACAATAAGGTTTTCGCTGCTATTTTGTTGTTCTTTTCGCTGCATTTCCTTTCGTTTCTTTTCTGTTGTTTTCACATACATACATGCATGTACATATGTGCATATACAAACGAATTTTTTTGGCAGCAACGGAAGCGCTTCCCAGACTCAGCCCGGCCCAGCCCAGTGCCGGCGCCACGCCCTTTTGAACTGCTATAAATTAACACCCCGAGGCCAAGGCCCCTCATGACAACAACAACAGCAAGAACAACAGCAGCAGATGCGATGCGCTTGCTGTTCAGCAGCGCTCTTGAGTGCCAAACCGAGCCGAGCCAAGCCTCGTGTTGAGTGCATTTGGTGCACAAGAGTTGCGGGCAATCGGGTTGATTTTTTTGTATGCTTTCTTCTTCTTCTCCTTTGTCGATAGATGCGCCTGCATGCGATACTTGACTTTATCAGCGGGAGCAACGGAACAGGCAGCATTCAAAAGAACAGCTTTTATGCGGGATGACGCACTGCAAATACCCTGGCAAGTTAAACAATAAATAAATGTTGCCGAACTTTAAATAACCTGGCAAATTAACTCAATTATTTAACCAACTTATCGAAGTTTGAGTACTTTGCAAATTAATCAATGATTGAAATTTGATTTTAAAATAATTTAACCCCTAAAAATTTAAATGCTATTATTAGGGTATTTTTAGGGCACAGCAGCTGCTTGTAAGCAGAGATCTCTTTAATGTTGATTTCATTTCGTTTTTCTTATTTTGTATTCTTTGAGTTCCCCCCACACTTGAGCTTGTTACTTTATGGCGATTGTATGCACTGAGAGAAATGTTTACTTTCTTATGTACCTTAGATTCTCAACTCTTTCTGAAAATTTTCTGTGTTTTTCGCTAAGTGTAATTTATATACATCCATATATACATGTATGTTATATGTTCTTTGTTTTTTGTTATCGGTTGAGCTCGAAATTTATGCGCAATGCAGCCGGAAAGCCACAGAAGGCGACCATATTTGGCCGGGCCGATAAACAACTATAGCCGATTACTCATATCACACATATATACAGTATATTGTATTTATCTATGTATATATACTCACGCTGCGGCCTGCATTATTCATTGATGGTTTTTGGTTGCATTTATTTGGCACAGCTGACTGGGAAACCGTTAAAGCCACCCTCTCGCTTATTGCGGTTGTGGTGGAAAACGTTGTGTGTTAGCCCAGGCTCAACTGTTTACGCTGCACGCACAGGGGCGCATTCAACTACCCCCAACCCCACCCCCACCCCTCCACCTCCACCCACCCCCGACAACCCTTCGGCCATACAACGGCTCAAGGTTGCGCCGCTGCGAGGCGACCCTCATTGCGGGCCTTTCGCAACCGTTACCCTGTGCACCCACCACCTTATGCACCCTGTGTATGTGTGTGTGTTGCCCTCTTTCTTTTGTTGAGGGGGTGTTTCGCTGGTCCACTCACCCCTAGCGAAAAGGCGAGGCCTGTGCCTTACAGCAAAATACTTTTGCCAAAATTCGCAAAAATTACCAACAAAAATAAAAGTAATACATATGTGGGCTCGTTAAAAGTGGATCACAGCGACTCACACATACCCTGCATTTATGCCGAAAGTGCAGCCGCTACGAAACATAATTTTTATTAAGTCTCTCGAAGTAATCAAACAACTTTTAAATGCATGAAATTCTTTATTAACTCAACTAAATTCTTATTAAATCTCTTAAAGTTTACTTTGAACACGGGGTTTTCTTTCTGTGCAATGTTTACTTCATTAATTAATTTAGAAATATTTAATTTATTTATAAATACTTTCCATAGATGTTTATGCTTTAACTTTTGTTAAAAGTATTTTATAAGCAATTTTTATAATTTTATTTTATAGCCTATTTGATAGGCTATTATTTATTTTAACAAATCATATTTATATCTATAAGACAAGTTTATTTTTGATTGTCAAGTTATATGCAACGAACAATAGCCTGGGCATACCCTATTTTCACACACATAGGCTTACAGGGTATCAGCGAAAAATAAATAAATAAAAGCGAAAAATTGCTCGCTGACATGCCGCTCGCACGTGTCACTCACTTTCACAATTGTTGTATATACATATATATATATATATATATATATATATATATATATATATTTTTTTTTTTGGATTTTGGGAAATGGGGGAAAACCGTCTGGGAGTCAGACGAGCCCGTGGATGAGTCATTCGCATTGATTTCGGCCAACTCTTGGTTGGCTTATAAATAATGCAGCTTGAAAGCAGAAAGCGGCTGTTTTTTTTTCTTCGTTGCAGAGTCTGAAATGGAAATTGCAATGGAAATGCGTCACGCTCTGGTTTTTCTTTTGCTCTGCGCGCACTCATCAGATTCTGGAAAACTCAAAAAAAAAAACCCATCGCAAAAGACATAAATAGCCAGCTAATTAACGTTTAGCAACTGCTTATTGTAACCAGTTTTAAATCATTCTATGATTCAGCTTTTTGGCCCGGTCAAAAGTGAGCAACAAAAATGTATTGTTGTTTCATTCTTATCACTTGTTTAAACAGTTTGAATAACAGGCATTTATTTCTAGTTCTACATTTGTCATTATTTTATTTAGCTCAACTTTGTTTTTATGCCAACGGCCCTACCCAAGTTTTGCACTTCGTTAACTTGGCCAAATGACTGACGCCATTTTTATTTCTTTGATGTTTATATAACTATATATTCTTATTTTTTATTCTATCTATTTATTTATTTAAGTAGCAAACCCTTATTTTTTATAAAGCAATACACAATTTTTTTTATAACGGAAAACTTTTTTATTTTAAATTGAAGTACATTTGGAAAATGTTAATTACTTATGTTCATGTTAGATATATATTTCAAATAAAATGTACATAAAAAATGACTAATAAAATTTTGTTAACCAAATACAAATTTTAGGCTTTTATAACTTTAAAAAAATCTCAAATTAAACTAAAAAGACTGCAGTAAAACTTTGATTTTAAAAGAAGGTAAACAAACAAAAATAAATAAATAAATTATCATATAATTTTTTAATTGTGGCTAGTTAAACTAAAAGTCGAGTTTAACAATTAAAATATAAATGCGAAATAAAATATGAATTATGAACGTGATTTTTACTCTAGTTTAATTTTTTTTTGTTTTTTATAAAAAACATTTAAATGTGAATGCATAAATAATCGGCTGAAGCTTAACTTAAATTGGTTAAAAAATCCAGTTTTATAAGCCCTAAGATGGCCAACAGTTTAAATAATACCAATTGTTGTTAACAGTAAGTGGAGTAAATGGCTATTGGATTGCATAAGAGAGGGTTATGTAAAGAGAGTGGAGAGAGGAGAAAGAGGAAGACTGGGCAAGTTTTGGATGGATGCATTCGATTATGTTTCTTTTCTTTTTGAACTCTTCAACTGTTGTCTTCATTTCCATTTTCTTCTATGCACATCTTCAAACGTAACTTTACTGTGACTTTTACTGTTGCCGCTTTTGCTGCAGCTGCTTTGAATTCAAATTTCCAATTCGAACGGTATTCGAGTTTACTTTCGCAAAAATTTGCTTAATAATTGAAACTTCGTCTTAAAAACCTCGATAGATTTTGTGATGTTAACTGAAATTCTGATTAGCTAGTGAAAGTCTTTCGCTGCAGTACCGTTAAACGTTAGCTCTCATTGTTTTTGGCCAGCTTCGATTGAGCCATAAATACAATTAACGGTTCAAATATAATTAATACACGATGCGAAATTTCGCAGCGATTCACAATGGGCGTGATTAACAGCTTTGGCATTTGAATATCATTTTTTATATAATCGCATTTCTTTGAATACATCAGGAAATGGCTATTTTTAAGATTTAATAATCATAAATCAAAAATTCAAGCTAACCTTAAAACATAATCTAACCTCAAAAAGCTCATAGAAAACGTTACCTAGATTTTTTTTTAACTAGAAGACAAATGCAAACGGATGTCTAAATTGCAATAAAAAAAAACACACACACACACGTAAGCATTCAGTTGATTTGTCGTAAAAAACCAAAAAGGTTACGAAAAATTGTACGGACCAAAAACGGGGCGTTTAAATTGCGGCGGCTTCCTGAGGCGCAAAAGCTGCGCCGGATGCACTGCCTTTTAAAGCCGGAGAGTGAGCGAGCGAGTATGAGAGTAACTAGATTCTAGTGGCATCTCTGCAGTCGCAACTTAGATCAGAGCGGCAGCCAAAATATGGCAACGTTGTCAATTTCCGTTGTTCGAAATTCGAAGATCGTTACATTTCAAAGTCCATAAAAAATACACATGCACACACACACATGAACAGCACACACATACAGCTGCGCCCGCGCGTCGCAATTTATCGTACAAACTTTGCGACATGTACTTTTTCGGCTAAAATTCAATATAAATCAGCAAAACAGAGGGAGAGAAACAATATAAAAAAGCTTGGCGCTGCCTCATTTAAAATGGCAACGGCCAAAAACGGCGTCGACTGCAACGCCAGCAGAGACAGCTCAATGTCAATGGCCACGCATGTGTGTGTGTGTGTGCGTGTGTATGTGTGCGGCTTGAAAGCGCCAAAAAGCGAAATAAATTATGCAAAGTAAAAATTAAATTCACAAAAAAAAAGAAAGAACAACAAAAAAATGCCAAAAACGTTGACTTTTTGTGTGTTATTGCGTATTGCTGTTGCTTATTGTTTTTCTTCTTTAATAAAACATTTGTTCACACACACAAACATACTATGTATGTACATACGAACAACTTTTGAATGCTTTCCTATTTCAATATTCCAGCTCTTAAACTGCATATTCCAAGATAGCACTTGACACCCTCTCATAATTGTGTATGTATATACATACATATGTATGTACGCACATAAAATGTCCGATTTATTGTCATTGTTATTGTTATTGCACACATTTTTTGTCAGCTTCAAGTTGCCTAGCCTAGAAAGTGAAAAGTGCACAGATAGAAAGCACGAATTATTGTATTTGACATCTTTCTTAACTACTGCTATCTTACTGATCGCAGGACTCGAGCCTGTGTGTGTTTGTACGCAGCCGCTCAAAGCTCACTCTCTGAGTGAAGAGCATCGTTCTAATGAGGTTCCATTGAGTGAGGGAAAAATTAAATTAGTGCAAAAGGAAGAGGGCACCAACAAGTTGAGCGAGCTTGCCGAATGGTAATTTTTGTGCGCTCATTAGAGGGTCATGGCTCTGGTTGTTCCAAGCAGCCGCTGCGCAAGATGCTTAAGAATGTATCGTAAACATGTTCATAAGTGTGTGTGTGTATGTGAGTGCTTGTGCTTGTGGCTCCCATTTGCAGCTGCCTAAGCACCGTTGTTGAGACCATTAGAAATAACTGTGCACAATGTAGGGCATTACAATAGATGCACCTGATATGAACACAAACATGCATACAATTAATGTTAACATATAAATGAGCAATAATTTTTGAGAACAATAGATAACTGAATAGCTATATGTATGTAAACACATTATAGATTTAAGCACAAACAATAACACAGAGGATCTATTCGAAACTTAGAGAACGTTTCTATGTTTCTGCTTGGTGCTGTAGCATTATGTATTATTCTTCTTCTTTTTTGCGGCCAGTTTCTTCCGTTTGTTTGAAAACAAGTTTACATACATATCTCGGATTTTGTGCCGCTGAGACTTCTGTTTTTCTTAGCATTTCAAACGTAACTGTCAACAATGGGAGCCGAAGACGTCGCCATCAACGCCGACGTTGTTGTTGTCGTTCTGTTTCTTCTTCTCCATCTTTCTGTTGCTGTTACGGCTACAGGTGCGCTGCCGCTGCGGCTGCGCGGCAGCTGCTTGCCTATGATTTCTCAACTGTCGGGAAACGGGAACGCCAGCCATCTCGCTCACTCGCGCGTTTAGCATCAAGCCGTTGCTTAATATGTTTGTGTGTTAAATATACTCAATTACAATGCTAGTGTGTGTGTGAGCTTGTGTTTGTTATTGTTTTTGCCTGGCGCGCATTTATTTTGTTTACCGTTCACCTAGTTTGCGCTGCTATTGTAAAAATAAACGACGAGCATTTTTTATACATTTATTTTGTTTTTGTCATCCTTTGCGTCTTCATTATTAGTTGACGTTGCGTTGAACTTTTGTTATTGTTTTCGTTGATGCTTGATGTTTCATATGCAAATAGCTTAACTGAATTTTGTACTTTTCATTTCAGTGGCATGAATCATTCCAATAACATGGAATTAAGCTGCCGCGTCATGTTTCAAAAGCGACCCTCAATCCCGCCCCAGCGAGGCTTGTGTGCGTATGCGTGTGTGTGTAAGTGTAAGGCGAGCTTGTCGTCCACGTCCGTGTGGGACGACAAATGAGTCATTGAGAGAGCGCGCGCGCTTGCTCCCATGGTCAATGTCTAATTCCAATGATAAGCACGATTCGTAGCTCTCATCAACGAACCAAGTAGCCTTAAGGCTGCAAACAAACAAATTTTTTATTTATGGTTGAGTCATTTTTTTTGCTCAGCTTGCCGGCAACAACAAATGCAATGCACATTAATTTTATATTTATATTTAGTCACTGAAAAATAAATGTTTATCAGTCACTTTAGTTAATCGCCAAATATATACATATGTACATATGTATGTGAATGTGTACTTATGTATGTATGTATGTATATGTATTTTGTTATTTATTGGCTCCTCAGCTCTTGTAATGGGCGCGAGTGTTCTCACACACTATTTATAGCTAATGATAACGGCAACAAGGCGCCCCTAGCTGCTGCCAGGCAAGTGTGGCCATATCTCCAAATACGTACCATATCAAAGTGGATTGTAAGTATAAGTACATATACGAACGTACACAAGTGTAAGTGATACTCGATGCGATATGAGTGTCTTTTTGTGTTTGCCCGCATAAGATAGCTTTTGAGCACAGTGGCCAGTTCCGTTACTGAGCAGCGTCATATCCGCCGATTGGAATGCATGGAAGGCGCTCTGAGTTGTCGGGCCCAAGATCAGCACTCACAACGGAGCTGAACTTTTGATATTATCTTGCGCCAGGCTTTGCCGACGAATAGTGATAAAGGTGACGCCTTCACGCAAGGTTAGCCACGTGCAGCACTTGGTTTTATAGTTAACTTGTTTATATACATTTTTTTAAATTATATATATTTTTTTTTTTTTTGGGTGTGACCATTTTACTCCTGTTGCACGCACCTTAAGCAAAGTTGTCACGCGCATCAAAAAATACGCACCCACAAAACGCATGAACTCACGTGCGTTTTTGTTTTTTTTATTTTATATTTTTTTCAATTTGTGTAATTGCTGCAGGGAAAAAATGGCACAAGAAAAGCCAACTTTTATTTGACTATGTTGTCTGTTTAATTGATGTTGTTCACACGCACACACACACACAGCACGCCCAGCTGTTGGCGGTGAACCGTAACGGGCCAACCCTGTGAAAAGCTTCAGCGAAGCCGCCAACCCAAAAAGTCACCTGGAATGGGAACAGCAATATGAGTGGGAATGAAAATGGGAATAAGAACGCGCATGTGTGTCCGTGTGTGTGTGTGTGTGGGCGAAGCGCTACACTTACGTGCCAGTACACGCTACATAAGTATAACACACACACACGCACGCACACACACACAGGCGTCAGTCATTTTCATTAAAAACCACTTAAGGTTTTGTTTTTGCAACCCACATTCTTGCGGCTGCGGCCTTCTTTAGATTCGCTGTCAAAGTGGAGACTCGCTTACAACGCTACTCTCCAACAACGGCACACTGGCGCCATCTACACTAATCAGCGCAGCTTGCAGAAAATTAAATAAAGTGTATGAAAATAATTGCATTAAAAAAGAAACTTAAATTAGCTATAAAAAAAACTTGCAATAAAGCGAACGGCGCATTTATCGAGTGTTGACTGTGTTTCAATTTATAGTAGTTTTAGTTGTCACAGTTACTTCACCATGCAAATATGTTGCTTTGGCCATATAAATGCAACGCTAACGTCGTACGTTATTAAATACATATATTCCTATATATATGTATGTATACATATGTGTGTAAAGGTGTCCATTGGTTTTGCGACTTTTCTACAACTCAGTTTTAACAAATCAAATATAAAACAGATTCAAAAATGTGCGCAGCTTTTGGAGAGTCTTTCAAGTTTTGAGTTGAGGTTATGTTAATGCTGCTCAGGGTTGTCACCTTCGTTTCGGCTTCTTTTATTTGCGTGTAAACCAAATTTAGCACCTTCTGTTTGTAAACTTTTGCTGCATGCAAACGCTTCTGTGGAAGTCGAGCTCCGTTAGATTTTCTGAAAGTGTTTAGTGTAAGCTCTAACTATGTGCACAAACTGGAAAAATCCTAAAACCCATAACAGTATTTCAAATAAACTATGCACATGATAAACTTAGATCTTTAAAATAGAGAAAACTTAAAAAGTTTTACAATATGTTTTTCTATATGGGCTAATTTTGTAAAGTATTTAAGTAGCTCTTTTTTTGGTTTATAGCTTTTAGCTTTAATTTGTAGGCTTATTAGATATTATCAAATCATTTCTATTTCGTTACGTTGCATTAATTTTTATTTAAGAAATTATCTTAAAAATCTTTCAAAACTCTGCTTTTAAAAGCTGAAGCTTTAGCAAAAAGTCTTACTAAATAATACTACTGTCTTAGCCATAAATTAAAATAGCCAATGCTTTCTCAACAGTTACTTTGACTATTTAAGGCAAAATAATAATAATAATAATAATAATAACAATTTATATGTATCTTTACACAAATATAAATATTTCTATTTAAGTTTTTTTCGCAGTTCCCATCGAGATTGATAGCCCAGCCACTAAAACAGATACCAACTGAGCCCAGCAAAGCAACACGTTCAAAAGACGAATAAAATTAAAACGAAAAAATGATAGTTACCGAAAATTGAATACCCTATCGGAGACATTTGACATAAATACATATGCAAAGCTCAATAAAGATAAGCAAACAAATATAGGGAACTTTAAATAGTATCTTTTACCCCTTCAATGGACTCACACTGAACGACCCAATCGCGAGACTCTCAGCGAGGGTATTAAAATGGTAAATCCAGTCGGACGCCGGCTTCAGGTTCGTTCGCTGTCAGAGTCGTCTCGCCGACGCTGATGCCGCAGTTAATAAAATAGGTAAAAGAAAAAAAGCTTAACAAAACAACTAAGCGTGCTCTAGACGAGACTGCACGACAAGGCGATACCCTGTAAGCAGCAAAGAGTCACATCTGAAATCAAATATGATTATAATTTGCAATATGGTACGATCAACAAACTTGTTTGCTAATCGATATTTATCTATATTAACTGCTGATGTTCCTCCAGAGTCTGTGTATAATTGACACAAACAATGGAATTAGCTTGTAGCCAATATACCCTTGTCTACATTTATAAAAAAAAATACAGGGTATTTGAAAATAAAAATAAGTACGTCTCAGACGGGCTACGTCTGTCCGTCCGTCAGTCAGTCCGTCCGTCCGTCTGGGACTCTTACAAATGTGCATGTAGCACGTACAATTGTTGTAACACCTTCGGCTGCGGTTGCTGCGGCAACCAGTTGGCCAAAGAAATGGCAAGACTCTCCCCTGCCCACTCCCCCCCTTTCTCTCCCCTTCACCCGTTTCGCTGACTCAGTGAATGAAATTGCGATTTCGCCCAACGAACAAACTTTGTGCATCAGCAGCTGTGTTTACTGTGCTAGTTTTGAAAAAAAAAAAACAAAAATTACAAATAAATTGATTCAATATTTGCGTTGATAAAAATATATGTAGAATATAAATATTATAAAATGATTATCATTTGTAGATTATATTCAGAGCGTGAACTGTATGCAAATTGTGGGATTTTTTTTAATTGAATTTTGATTCATATTGTTGTATAAGGGTTTTTTTTGCAGTGTGCGCTGGCAAATGAAAACAAAAAATACCCATTACTTTGCGTTTGTGGTTTTGTTTATAATTATTTGTTATAATTTTTGTGGTTCTAAATGGTTTTTCTTAAGTATATACTTTGGCTAACAATGATACATTTGATTGAGATTGTTTCTCAAAAGTAACTTTAAAATAATTGAACAAAACATAGCCAACAAATTGTTTGCTGGGTTAACTTAGTTTATCTCTTTTACGCTCTCGCTATCCCTATCTATATTTTGATGCCTTGATGCGTTTTTCGATGCGGCGGCGTCGGCGGCTGCTGTTGGCCACAAAACGTTGGAATTGGCTAATTATTTTCTTGTGGCAGCGAAGCATTTGTTCATGTGAAATGCGCACCCACAGAAAGCCAAACAGATGGACAGTTAATAAAGCAGACCCACGGATAGAGCGACAGATAGAGCGAGAGAGTAGGGGGGGGGGGGGGGGGGGGGGGGGAGGAAAGGGGGGGACGGCGCCAGGGGGCACGCAAAAATAAGCCGGAAAATGGCCATTAAAAGAATCATTTTTCACTTTTCCAAAAGCCGCTTTAAATTCTGCTTCTTCTTTGCGATCGCCTCACGCAATGCGCCCGTTAGCCCACATTTAGTGATGGCACTTTTTAGGTGACTCTCTGCGGCGCCTCGCTAAACGAACTGGTTCCAGAAGCGCTGAGCTAGTTTTCGAATAGTTTTTTAAGAAATCCCAAATTTCATATTTATCGATAACTTTTTGGATAATTATATTTGGCCATCTCTAGCGTCTGCATGCTTGCATTTTTATTAAGTACAATTAGACTAACAATTAGCAACTATTTGGAATTTCAACATTTTGTATTTACATTTTTCATGCCGCACGCACCAAACACAATTGAGGTGCGAATACTCCTCACCGCAGGCCCCATTGTGGCCATTGTAATCATTAGATTGGAAAAAGATCGTCTTAAAGAAAAATCGTTTAGCTTTGCCTTTTTTACAAATAATTACTTTAAGTATGGAATGTCTGAAATGTTAAAGAAAGTGAATAATGCGAATTGTCGAATGTGCATACCCTGTAAAAACAGGAATGTTACTTTTATCGTTTTTGTAGAATATAAATTTGATATTTTCTATTCGATTGTTTTAAAGCATAGATAAGTGTATCGCCTGGAAGACATATTTGCGATAGTATCAATAATATATGCATATGTATGAAGGTGTATAGAACAATATTGAAGCTAGCATAGTGTAAGCGCATTAATATGCATATCCACCTAAGCAACCCCATTAAACTCAGATTCTAACGGCTCCAGCCCAATCAAAATTTATTAATAGCTTAGTCTATTAATAAACAAAATTATGATTTTCCCTAAAAGCATCTTAGTTATTTCAATAGATAATTCGTACATCATAATAACATATCTCAATTAAATGTTGACTCAAATAGTCAGGACTTGTTTTGGCTCCAAATGAAGTCTAGTTTTGTGATTGTTCGAAAAAGACGCTAATTAAGCAAACAATTAATGAGATTTTGGTGTATGCTCTATCATGGCCAAACTGGTTGCACCAGTTGTACTGGCGACGTCTCTCCAAAACAATAATAAAAAACTCAAATAAATAAATAAAATATAAAAAAAAAAAGTTGCAGTGAAAATGTGCAACTTTTCAGTTTGACCAAAAGCGACAAAACGACTGCAAAACGGAGGGGTGGTAGTGGGGGGGAGTTGTGATCTACACAGAGACCTGCATATGTGCATACATATGTTAATACCAAATACGCGCGTAAAATGCCAAATTAATTGCGAAAAATGTAAAAATTTTCTCATTCAATGACCTTGACAATGGCTTTGGTTGCGACTTCGAGCTTCAGTCAAAGCTTTGGCGCTCTTTATGGTTACAAAGTTCTCTGCGTGTGTGCGTTCACACTCACACACATACATACATATGTACATTTGCTGTGTGGTTCGTGTGGAGCAAGTGGCTGTGCTTGTAACTGTCACCGTCTTCATCTTCGTCTCCGTCTCTGCTGCTCTTTGGCTTAGCGTGCTTGCGCGTGTATGTGTGCATGTACATATGTTGTGTAGAAAACGTGACGAGCTGCGAACTTTTTGGAGAAAGGTCGTTGATCATGGCTCTTGTTGTAGTAGCTTTTGCTGCTGTTGTTGTTTGTTGTTGTGTGTTTCGTCAAGACATAGCGGTTTCAAAGTCATCAGCTACGTAAATGCGCCGTTTTTGGCCATTTAATTATTTCTAGTTTCAGCTGTGTGTACACACTCGGCACCCTTGACTCCCCCTTTGCCACTAGCTAAGGCCTGACAAGGTCGTAGCTCATCTGTCTATTCACACACATATGTATATGTATGTACATGCATACATGTCTATGTATGTATGTATATAGTTATGCTCACTCAGCAATTGCAAAATATAGACTTAGCAATGGAAAATTGGAAAATGTATATACAAACATATGTATGTACATACATACATACATATATTTTAAAAGCATTCCCATATGTTGCGCTGCGCTTTCCAAGGAGTGGAAGGGCGCACCCGAAGGCGTGTCGTTAACAAAATGCCCTGCAAACAAATAGTTTGCATGCCAATTTGATGTTAATTGAATCGATTTAATTAACATGTTCGTAACTGTAAACATTTGTGTCGAATACAAATTAATTAAATACGTGAAAAACAGAAAAACAAACAATAGAATGATTTTATGGAGGTTACGTATATTATGCTAAAAGAAAAAGCTTCATATACATACATACATAAATAGAACTCTTCAAAGGTGTTTTCTTTAAAATATTAAAGCACCCGAAAAAAAGCCGGCTAATAATACGTAGAGTATGTGTACATATACATACATACATACATATGTGGAGCTTATCTGCGAAAACAGCACATGAACAAGAACAGGCAAAATTGGAATGCGAATGCTGACGTTAACGTTAACGTCATGAGAATTCGCTACGATTTTTCAGTGTAAAATATGAAACTAAGCCAACAACAGACAGCTCCTATTTCGAGTTGAGCGTCTGCTTTAAACAATTCCACGAACAGTGGCCAAACAATCATTTCTACATTCGATTTCTTTAACAGAAATAAAATAAATGAATCAAGTAACTGCAAATACATACAGTCTCGCTCACACTCACACACAATGCAATGCGATCGAATGAAGTTTTGCCACTCCTTTGGTCAGCGTATCCCCAAACGTTTGTTTGTTGCTTTTCTTTTTTTTTTTTTTGTAGGTGTTTGTGCTCTCACGTCTGCGTAAGCCTCTCTCGCTCACACTGTCTCTCTTTTATTTTGGGCATCACTATGCTGAGGAGGCTCATGACTGTTGCTGTATGCGTTTTCTTATGGGTATGTGTGTGCTTTTACACTCATGTATGTTTGCGTGCCCAAGCGGCTGCTTTTAATATTTGTTTGTTATTTGTGCGTCATTTTAATTCAAAATAGGCAATTATTTAAACAATGATTAGTCAACCGGCAATAGTAAAAATCACGATTGCCTATGGAATGCGTCCGTTGGCCATGTATGAGCAATTGCCGTTACAAAAAACACAGCGATATAGGCGCACAACACCAAACACACACACAAGCTCATCTGTAAAGCTGCAGGCACACATACATACATAAATATAGTTGTTTGCTGCACTACGCTTGTGTGCAACTTTCCCCTCTCTGAGGCTTCCAACCACTCGCACTGCACTCTTTCACTTTTTTAAACTGCCGCAGGAGAGACAGAGAGCGGCTTTGGTAGACTTCTGTTTGTAGCCGCGTTTTAAAACATGTATTATGACACTTTTATCACAAAAAGCTTGTGTATTACTGCCTATATTAATTAGAATGAATATTTGACCGTTTAGCACTATCAAATTTTTATGAATATCATTTCAAAATAAACTAAAAACAACCACTTCATCACTGAGCTGAGTTGAGTCAGCGTTTCTGAGCGAAGCAAGTGAATGAGCGCAATTTTGTGGCTGTATGTGTATAGTTGACTGAGTGTGCCTCTGTCTCTTTTGCGCAAACGCGTGGTTGACGCATCAACTGTGCAGCTGTTTTAGCCTGGCGCCGTTATTGCTACAAACCGAGCTTTAAATCATAAAGCGCACGTCGAGCAATGTATACTCTGCTTTTTTTAATTTTTATTTATATGTAACATTTTTAAACAAAATGTATGATTTGGGTGCTAAGTGACACTTATTGGATTTTCTGTTAAAATAACAATACCGATTTTCTCATGAAAATGTTGCACATTTTCGTATTGAATTTTTTACTTCACGTTGCAGATAAATAAAATACATATGATATTATTGGCCTTGCCCCGGTCATGATCAAGTTAAATTAAACCTAATAAGTATATTTTCCCATGTATGTAGAATCTTACTAATTATAAAAGAAACCCCCAAAAGTTCCTGTTTTTTCCATTACACATAAAATCTATTTTTAGGAATATGTTTCCTTATCTAAATTTCGATTTGAATTCAAGTTAAGGCAGCATAGTGCAAAACGTTCTACAAAGTGACGCAACTCAAACACAGTCACACCCGTATCAGGGGATTATGCTGCGAAATACTCTTGGCGAGCAGCATATTCACACAGACACAACCAAGCGCGCTCGCGTACATATGTTGCGTATGTATGGACGCACACGAACAGGCCGCAACACACACACACAGTGGCTGGCAACGGGGTAAAATTGAATTCATACCATATATGGTAAAACACGCTTGCCAGCCTGGAGAAGTGTGTGAAGTGGCGCTGATAAGGCGCCAAGTTGCGGTGCCGGTTGGGATGGACACGAGCTGTATAAAACGGCAAGCGGCGACCAGTTTTCATGTCATTACAGTTTGAGTTCTTGTGCTGTGTGGAAACACCTCCCGACACAAAACCGCTTAAAGCAGCCAGCTAAAGTCGTCTAAACGAAAGACACAAAACCGAAAGACTTAATTTATATTTATTTAATTAATTTTAATCAAAACAGACCAAATGTAAGTATTTAACCATCTCAGCAACACAAAAAAAAAAACAAATCCAATAACAATCAACCAAAACCGCTCAAAAATGCAATCAAATAGTGAATAGAGTATATATTTTTTGAAAACAATTTTTTTAACAAGTGCTTGTGCAATATGTGAATATGTCTAAGCCGAGACTAAAGACATTCTCGATAAGAGAAATAGTAATCGAAAACGTTATCAATACGAAAAAAAAATACAAATAAATAAACAAATAGAAGTCACGCGGCCAAGTGCAAGAAAATCAACAGCAACAATTTTGTTATCACCAAATTGAGTGGATCGATAAGATATGAAGCTTATTTCGTAAGCGCTAGAATCTAATAGAAGAATTCCAGACACACATAGGAAAACACACGCATACACTCACGCAGCCCAATCTGTTTGTGTGTGCGTCTGGATCTTTTGGCTGGGGCGTGCCCCTTGCGGATTTGCAATACCACAACACAAGCCCAACTAAAACTGAAAGAGGCAGCCAAAAGAAAGAACTGGTGACAGTTTTCAGTTATTTGCCATTCAATTCGCAAAACACTTTCTTTTTTTCCCACGCTTCAATTAACTTTCAAAGCAAACAATTTGAAAAAAGTAACGGCCAAAATTCAAGACAACACTCGCATAGACAGTCGCACACAAGCGCGCATGTATAAAATGTGTACACACACTTGAGCAGGTTCGTGCATGTGTGTGCGACAACCCAAGCCCACGGTGCAAGTGACGTAGGCAGGCAAGTTGGCCAGAAATAGTCAAAGAATCACGTCATTAATGTTATTCGGTCTTTCTTGAATGCAAAAATGCCGGTTTTTTTCCTTTTCTTTTTTTTGTTGTTTAATGAGCCGCGCAAAAATGGAGAAAACCTTCAACATTGTCAACCGTCGCCTTCGCCGTCGCCGCAATATAACGAATGTGAGAGAGCGAAAGCGGCGACATTTTCAGCTCTGCGTCTCGACGATTCGCTTCGAAACATGACCATATATGGTCACAAAAGTTGGCAAGCCAAGCGCGCTTATCGTGCGCTCTCTGTCGCACGCATGCGCCAGCATTCGTGGCGTGCGAGCGAGCGAGCTGGCAGAGCAGCGACTGCGCTCGCATAGATACCACAACAACGTCGCGACGTCGACGTCGTCGCGTCGCTCGAAGCAGCGCTTGAAATAGTTGTTAACTGGCATTCGCTCGTCTGTTCATTCCTCTTTCGGCAGTCAATCGGTGCGGTTGCAGTTTCAGTCAGTCTATTGCCTCGTCGCCTCCTACCAATAACCCAAGTGTGGTTTAAAATTTTTTCAACTTGAATTGGAAAGTTTCAATTCAGTTTTTAAACAATTTTCGTCGTTTGTTGTTAAATTAAAAACAAAAAGGTAAATAAAAAGCGCCTCAAAAGAAAACAAATTGCAAACGAATGCACATACAATAGGAATAGCCGGCTTCAGTGGTGAACTTTTTTTCGTTTTTTTTTTTTCTTTGTGCAAATGGCGGCCATTTTATGCCCGACTACACGTATACACACACACATGCACATGCGAGAGCGGCGCTCTCCTTCGGCCACTTGCCTTGCACCGGCATGCCGTGTGGCTGCTCTTGAGCTTGATGTAAAATTTTTGGATTTATGTGCAGGGTGTTGCCCCAAGTAAAAAAAAAAAAAAAATGGAAAGAGCGAGAGTTGAAAAGAGATACATACATACGCATACACATACATACATATTATGAGAGTGTTAAATGGTGGCCATTTTGGTTAATTTTTCCTGTGTTCTTTTTTGCCCCCGTTTCTTGCAGCTTACAAAATGTGTGACGAAGAAGTTGCTGCATTGGTTGTCGACAATGGCTCCGGCATGTGCAAGGCTGGCTTCGCTGGCGATGATGCGCCCCGCGCTGTCTTCCCATCGATTGTGGGCCGTCCACGTCATCAGGGCGTGATGGTCGGTATGGGCCAGAAGGACTCGTACGTCGGTGATGAGGCACAGAGCAAACGTGGTATCCTCACCCTGAAGTATCCCATTGAGCACGGTATTGTTACCAACTGGGATGATATGGAGAAGATCTGGCATCACACCTTCTACAATGAGCTGCGTGTGGCGCCCGAGGAGCACCCCGTTCTGTTGACCGAGGCTCCCCTCAACCCCAAGGCCAATCGCGAGAAGATGACACAGATCATGTTCGAGACCTTCAACACACCCGCCATGTATGTGGCCATTCAGGCTGTCCTCTCGCTGTACGCTTCCGGCCGTACCACCGGTATTGTGCTTGATTCCGGCGATGGTGTCTCCCACACTGTGCCCATCTATGAGGGTTATGCCCTGCCCCATGCCATTCTGCGTCTGGATTTGGCCGGTCGCGATTTGACCGACTACCTGATGAAGATCCTGACGGAGCGTGGATACTCGTTCACCACCACTGCCGAGCGTGAAATCGTGCGCGACATCAAGGAGAAACTGTGCTATGTGGCACTCGACTTCGAGCAGGAGATGGCCACCGCTGCCTCCAGCTCCTCGTTGGAGAAGTCCTATGAGCTTCCCGACGGACAGGTCATCACCATCGGTAATGAGCGTTTCCGTTGCCCCGAGGCACTGTTCCAGCCCTCGTTCTTGGGTATGGAGGCGTGCGGCATCCATGAGACCACCTACAACTCGATCATGAAGTGCGATGTGGACATCCGTAAGGATCTGTATGCCAACACAGTTCTGTCTGGTGGCACCACCATGTACCCTGGCATCGCTGATCGCATGCAGAAGGAGATCACCGCACTGGCCCCATCAACCATGAAGATCAAGATCATTGCCCCACCAGAGCGCAAATACTCCGTATGGATCGGTGGCTCCATCTTGGCTTCCCTCTCCACCTTCCAGCAGATGTGGATCTCCAAGCAGGAATACGATGAGTCTGGCCCATCCATTGTGCACCGCAAGTGCTTCTAAGCTGCAACATCAGCATAAACATCATCAAAAGATGCAGCCGGAGCAAGTGGAGTGGCAACAACAACTGCAACAACTACAACAACCAACATTAGCTGCAACAACAACAACATCAAAAGCAGCAACAATTAAGATCTGCGCGCAATGTTTTCCACACATCTTCATCGTCGTCGTCGTCATGTTGTGTTCTAGCATTAATTTAATTTATTTCACTTGAGATATATGATATAAATGCATAATATATTTTTTTTGTTTTTTTTATATACCTTTTAATATAACAACAAAAATTGAGAACAACAACAACATTTATATATTCTCTCTGCCATTCCACTTATGAAACAAATTCTTTACCACAACAAGACACAACAACAACACATACACACACACACATGCGTACACTTCCGGCATGACAAGAATTGATAAAGAAACAAATATTCCCCAAAAAGATGAAAAGCAAGCAAAAAAGACAACACAAAATATGCAAAACACGAAACAACAGCAAGAACAACACAAGAGTTTTGTAAAATTTCAAACGCAACCTTATGTATTATTTTTTAATTATGATGTAATTATAAACAACAAAGTGAAACAAAAATATGATGGAAAAAAAACTTAACCAACTCTGTTTTCTATTACTTTTATCCTCTGCTTTACTGCCACTGATAACGCCATTTCCCCACACAACGCTCTCTTTCTCCCTCTCTCTCTCTGTCACTCTCGTGACCTTTGCCTAACTTTTTGCTCATTTATTTTTCGCTTAAACCTTTTATTTTTTTGCTTTGCCGGCCGGCAAATGCAATAACACGCACGCACACACACATGTACACACAAGCGCATGTGGTTGAGAGGGAGTAAATGAGAGCCGCGGTGAGCAATGCAATAGCAGCAGACGCATCGACTGCGCGGCCTCTTTCTCGCTCTCTCTGGTCGTTGTACTGCAACTTCTTGAAATTTTATATTTTTAAGTTGAAATTTTGTATGCTTAGTTTTTTTAATTTTGTATTCCTTAATTGCATGCGTATTGAATGACGATAAGTTTACGCCCAAGAAAATGTTAATTAAAATGTGAAATGCAAAAAAGAAAACGTTTTGAATATTATGTATAACCAAAACTGGAAGCGAAGTACCGTTCTTAAGCTCTTGCTGAGTGTGCGCGTGCGAGAGTGAGTGAGTGAGTAAATATGAGTGTGAGTGGGGGTCAGCGAACTATTTGAGCTTTTGTCGCTCTGGAAACCTGCCCATTACACGCACAGCCGGCTCAAGCTCGCTCTCAATTTCTTTCTCCAAATGCAGTTGCCGGTGGCATGCGCACACATATACACACACCCATAGTTTTGTATGTTAATGGCCTTAAATTTACAATGTGGACCATTCCATTCCATTCATAAACAAGCGACAAGCGACCCATCGCTGCGATTAAAGTGCCGTTCTAACGCTATCACAAATTGTTGGCATCGTTTTCTGAGCTTTGCTTCTTTTTAGTTTTTAATGGCTTATAAATTAACATTGTGCCACATTCGCTTTAAACTTGAAGATTCTAACTGGAACTGGTTATTTTCCATTTATTTCTCTTTTATCGTTGCATCTGAAATTTTTGTTCTTTAAATATTTTGAGTTTGACTAAAATGGGTGCTTTTATTTTACTGTTAGAAATTATTTTTAAACGGGTTTTGCGGCTTGCTGGAGTTTCGGTTTTATTTAATATAGGTTTATATGTATTAAAAAAAGAATTATACCCAAAAGTTTTTTGAAAGCTTTTTGCAATTCTGTCACGTCTTTAAAGCAAATTTTAACCATTCTTAAGTTTCTCATCAGCTATTTTATAATAATATTTTGTACCCTTTTTCAGCTCAAGATATGCTCAAAGGTTTTTGGTATTTAAGTTTGATAAGTTTAAGAGTTTAAGAACCAATGGCAATCCTATAGAATACAGCCACGTTTAGCCGATCTCATTGAACTCGGCAACTAAAAGAGGTACAATCCCAAATTTTGAGCAAACACATGCTCGGATACCCTACCAGATCAATTTTGCTTAAAACTAAAAAGAAATGAGAAATTCAAATAGAACCCAAAGCTTTAATCGACTTCAAACCTTCAAATTACATACAAAGTCTAATCGACGTCAGCGATCGTAAGTCAGGTGAGTATATAAATAGCAGAATACCATGTATGTTAAATTTAGAACACGCCAACTCTTTGTCAACTAATTAAATGAGAAGCTTAGTTGACTAGGGAATACCCTGCAAATACCATGTTACCAGCCGAATCATAAGAATTATGAATACTTGAAAATCTTAAAAGACTAGTGTGTGATCTTCAAGATTTGATTATAATGATAGAATTGATAAGTTATTTATGTCTAAGGTATCAGAGAATCTATAAACGAAAAGTTTAATCCTTCAGCTTTTCAACTTACTTTATGAATGAGGCGATGTCTCCATTTGCCTACCTCAAAACCATTAGGTTTAAGTGTATCGAAATTAATTCGTGGCGGCGACATTTTCTTTCTTTGTTTTTCAAGGTAAGCCAACAAAATTGTGGTGACTTTTTGGAACGAGTTTCGTGTGTCTTAGGGCAATGGGTGCCCTTAGAGGGTCCGCCGTTGATTTCCGTTGAATATTCAGCGAAGTGACCGCTCGTTTCGGGTGGGATCAATTAAATCAGATTAGCATACTTTGTGTGTACCGCACTTCGGACACTTCGCACGGCGATAGCTGGTTAGATTGCATTTGGGCAGCGATCCATTCGTAACAACATGTCAATAGCGGCGGCATTCAAGGATCAGGAAATCTTTGTGACTGGCGGCACGGGTACGTTCAACGTTTCACATAGTATACACTGTGAAAGACCAACCAGGTTTCAATTGCCGCACAGGTTTCGTTGGCAAGGCGCTGATCGAGAAGCTGCTGCGTTCGTGCCATACGCTCTCCAAGATCTATGTACTGATCCGTCCCAAGAAGGGTGTCGCCATCGAGCAGCGGCTGGAGGATCTGCTCAATTCCAAGCTGTACGAACGCCTGCGCGCCGAGCAGCCCCAAACGCTGGCCAAGGTGGTGCCCATAGCCGGCGATGTTATGCAGCTGGGATTGGGCATCAGTGAGGTGGACCTGACGCGTCTAAGCAACGTCAACGTTGTCTATCACTCGGCAGCCTCGGTGCGGTAGGTGACAGTGTGCCCCACCGCCCATATCCGCCTTGAGCTCCAATTCTTGTTTCGTTCCTAGCTTCGATGATCCTCTGCGCGTTGCCATCTTGATGAATACACGCGGCACTCATGAACTGATCAAGCTGGCCATGCAGTGGAAGCAGCTGAAGGCCTTTGTTCATGTCTCCACGACATACTCGAATCCCACCGAGCTGGAGGTGGAGGAGCGCATTTATCCGCCGTACGCAGACTGGCGCACCACCATTAAACTGGCCGAGACCTACGACGAGGAAACCCTCGATGTCTTCAACTTAAAGTGGGTGCTTTTCGAGCAACCTTTGGCCCACTAGTTGGTAATTGATTTTGTTGCCCCTTGCAGGTATGGCAGCTTCCAGCCGAACACTTATACCTTCACCAAGAGCCTCGCCGAGCATGTCGCCAACGATTACAAGGATCAATTGCCCATTTTCATATTCAGACCATCAATCGGTAGGTAGTACGTTAAATGCTTGGACTACCCGATATTGAAAGGTTTCTTTGCTCGGTAGTGCTGCCCGTTTACTAGGTACTTCTACTTCTAATGATAGGTATTTCTAAGTAAATAAGGGTTTCAATAGCTAGATTCTATTATCTGGCATACTTTCTACTAGGTTGCTAGGTTTGTGTAAGTGCCGTACCAGCCTAGTTAAGCTAGCTTATAGTAAGTTAACCCACTGGGCACAGTTAAGACTAAAAGCAGAGAGCATCGCAGATCTGCAGTACCGGATGTAATTGAGTACACGTTTGAGTTTAACAGCATTTAATTGTTTCCCTTGCTTTCTGTACGGCAGTGATCTCCACGCTGGAGGAGCCCGTGCCCGGCTGGGCGGACAACTTCAACGGGCCCACCGGCATGCTGGTGGCTTGCGGCGTTGGCATCCTGCGCTCCCAGAACTGCGATCCGTACATTGTCGCCGACTTCGTGCCCGCCGACGTGGTGGTGCGCGGCCTCATCATAGCCGCCTACAAATACCTGAAGCAGGCACCAGCCAAGGACAAGCCCATCGTTGTGATCAACTGTGCGACGGCGAACATAGCCCCGATCACGATGGGTCGGGTAATTGAGATTGGCAAGACGTACATCAGGCAGAATCCGTTCGAGAAGACGCTCTGGTTGCCGGGCGGCAGCATTACCCTGTGCCCTGTGCTGCATTTCGCTAGGGTAGGTCTGTCACTGAGTGCGATCGTAACGCTTAATAATACTTTCCTGCTCACCTTAGTTCATAACGATGCACATTATGCTGGCCATTGTGGTGGACACTCTGCTGCGTCTGACCAACGAGAAGCCTTTGTAGGTGTTGTACAGCTTTCCGAATGGGGTTTACTATCTAAAGTTTTTGCCCTTTTTGCAGCCTTCTGAAGCTACAACGTCGCATTTTCGCCGCATTCCGTGCGGTTCAAGTTTTCGCTGTCACCGAATGGCATTTCCAGAACGATAATTTCAAGGCGCTGCACGCTGCGGTGCCCGAGAATGAAGTGTAAGTTCTAACCTCAATACTAAAACTAAAAACCTAACCTCGAAATTTGTTGCAGCCCCATTTTTGGTTTCCTGCAGCACTCGAATATCAATTACGTGGAGTTCTTTCAGAACGGCATACGCGGCGCCAAGGAGTATCTGCTGCACGAGAGCCCCGAGAGCAGCAACATGGCGCGTCTGCGCATAAAGATCTTCTACGTGCTGGATTATTTATTCCGGGCTGTTGTTTACGGATTTTTGTTGCGTTTGATTTATCGTCTGACCGTGCGCATTTTCTTAAGCTAAAGTGGCGCTTAGCAAAGGCTAAGTTTTTTTTTTTTTTTGTTTGTTGTTACTGCAAAAGCAATTTTTTTTCTAATATTACGGCTGTGGTAAAATAAAGTTTTTTCTAAAATTTGTATTTAAATATTAGCGTGTGATTGGCGCCATCTAGCGGGTGTAGGCGCCAACGACTATGTTAACAGCAGCTGTTATGTCTTCAGTAGCATCCTATCGATAACACCCGATAGCAGGCACATTTTGAGTATAACATAATGCCACAATAACATTCACTTGCCAAAAACCAACTAATTTTGCCGTGAAAAAAAAGATGAGAAAATATTGAAAATGAATACCTACAAAACGAAAATAAATAAATAAATGCGTTATAAGAATGCGCAAAGAATAATTGTTAAGCATCAACTTCGAGCGCAGCCAATTAAATTCAAGCGTATGTGCGTATCTTTTGGAAAAACGCGATTTGCGGTTGCATGCAGCGTCTTTTCCGCAATTAGCTGCTAAAATACACTGAAAATAAACAAAAACAAAGTGCGCAAGCAACACAAACAAATTTTGAATTTAAAGAAACAATTAATCAATGCAAAGCGTGTGCGCGATTGCAATTAAATAATAAAATTGAAAGCTTAATTTTTTTGTATATATTTTTGGTGCTGGCGCAACATAGAAAACCAAAAAAACGACGAAAAAAAACTACAATAAAATAGAGAAAAACTGCAACACTGTTAATTGGATTAGGCACCAAACGCGAGGCAGCGGCAGGCGGCGGCCCCAGGCGGAGGCAGGCGTCAGGCGCAGTTAGCGTTGGCCGGGGACAGTAGCAAAAATTAAAGAGTTAAGCCGCTTACGAATTGCCAGAGAGATGGCCACAACACAGCAATATTCGCTGCGCTGGAATAACTATTTGCGGCACTTGACCTACTCGTTGGATAATCACAGGCTAAACGACGATTTTGTCGATGTCAGCCTGTGCGTTGACGGCCGGAAGATCAAGGCCCACAAGGTGGTGCTCAGCTCATGTTCTTCGTATTTTAAGGAGATCTTCAAGGAGAATCCACATCCGCATCCAGTCATTATATTTAAGTTTATCAAATTCGAAGATCTCAACTCGATAGTCGAGTTTATGTATCAGGTAAGCGCAATGCGATTCAACTGTTTTTTTCTTTCGCTTAACCCATATATTCTCACAGGGCGAGGTGAATGTGCAACAAGAGGCGCTGCAATCTTTTCTGCAAACCGCCGAACTACTGGCCGTGCAGGGCCTGACCGCTGAGGAAAAGGAGAAGCCGCAGCTGCCAGTGGCGCCGCTCATCAGCGAGCACAAGCTAATCAAGACGATACCCAGCACAATACGGCCCGTCAACGAGCAGCAGCAGCAACAGCAACACCAGCAGCAGCATCAGCAACATCAACATCAGCACCAGCATCAACAGCAGCAGCAGCAGGTGGCTGTTGCCGGCGTTGCCCAAGCGCAGAGCACCACACAAACCATCGAAATACCAACGGCTACGCTGTTGCAGGCAACGGCAACGCAGGTTCAAACGCAAGTGGTGGCTGCCGCTGCGGCTCAGCTGCAGGTGCAGCAAACGCAGCAGCAGCAACAACAACAGCAACAGCATCATCATGTACAAAGCACTCAGATACAACACATTCAGGTTCAAGCGGCGCCGCCGCAGCAACAACAACAGCAGCAGCAGCAACAACAACAGCAGCAGCAACAACAACAACAGCCACAACAGGCGGCAGCGCAGGCGCAGCACCTGACCATCACCAATACGGTATCGCTGCCGACAGCGAATAGCGTAAAGAAGCGCAAGATCACCTTCTCCGACGACGATGACAACATCTACACCACCGAAACGGTCGACTATGCCGTCAAAGACGAACAAACCATTGTGAAAAGTAAGTGAATGTGCTTCAAAGCCTCTCCCAGCTCTTAACTCATTATTTCTGACATTTCCAATTGGGTTAGACTAAATTTTAAAGTAACGTATAGATTGATTTATGCTGAATAGTATCAGTGTTATCATATTTATCATATTTATCATATTTTGACCATTTCCCAATTGTGCTCTGGGGAGCTTTATACTACAAAAGGAAGCTTTCCCTTCAAAACTCTACAAAGTAAAACCAAAAGCACTTTGAACCGATTTTGAAATGGTTTAAAAAACCGAATTTAAACCACACAATTGTCTATAAAACCTTTTGAAATCTTGCAAAAAAGCTTGCCTATATAAATACAAATTGTAAACTATTTTTAAACAAATTTTACGCCATGTTTTTATATGTATACCATATAAACCTAAACAATATCTTTTTTACTATATTAGTCAAATATTTATGCGACTTAATAAACCTCTTTATCTCGTCTGCAGCTGCTGAGATGACATTTTTGCGGGGTGCCGTCAAAATGGATATACCCGACTATATAGTCAGTGAGGTGGACGATCGTTTGTCGGATGGGGCAACGCCGCAGACGTCACAGGATGCGACCACAGCTGCTGCCCAGACAGTGGCGCAATACTCCTCCGAATACGAGATCCTGACCGAGTCCGAAATGGAGGAGAAGTACCAGGCGGATCCCGAGAACGCTGAAATTGCCATCGAAATGAGTAAGTACCGTATTTACGTATTTAAGAACTGTTCAACTAAAGTCGTATTCATAAACTGCATCAATTGAAGCACGCCTGTTGGGCACGGCGGCGGGAACAGCTGCCGCCAGCACCACCCAGGCGGTGCTGGAGGATGCAACGGCCGCGACAACGGGTGGTGCCACCACCGTCTCCGTGACGCCCGTGAAGACCGACAGCAAAGCCAGCGGCACAAACGGTGAGTGCCACAAACAGTTTTTAACCAGCCATGTCACAGAAAGTTTCCGAATCCCAATTGGAATAGCTTGAAAGTTTAATACTTATTTTCTTTCCGCAACTTTTGTGTGAATTCAATTAACGTTGTTTCCAATCAAGTGTAGATGATATGACATCTAGCCAAATTGAATTGTTTCACTGAGCTTTGCATGAATTTGTGTTAGTTGACTTTATTATATACAAATTAGACAAAGAAGTGATGGCAAACTTAAAGCGGATAGTAAAGACGAACAATGAAATACTGACTATGAAAGACTGAATAATAGTGATAAGTTTTTTAAAACGACGGCTCGATATGATATATAGTTTTATCTAGACGATTTCTACATTGGTTTCAATTCCAACACAAGACAAAAATGTTCAAGGCAAAGTTTTATGAATTTAGCTTTATGAATGAGTATTATATATGTATGTGTAATGGAATGTTAATGTTGAACAAAATAGTATATATTGACCATAATTTTAGCACTGTATGACATACTGTGTATTAAAATTTGTTGTTCACAATAACTATAAACACGTTTTAAAGATTGTTAGAAGCACTTTTTACTTATGTTAATTCCTTTCTATGCTTTGATCTTATACAAACTTAAGCTAAATACATAAATCTACAATTTGGTTGATCTATTGTAAACTATATTATTTATTTACTTGCATATTTAATTTGTGTGTTTTGTTTAGCCCAATTGCCCGCTGGTTGTTGTTGGATATTGATATATTTATATATATGTATATGCATATATATATTTGTATGGCTTTTGATTATGTTTCTTCCTTGTATATATTTCTTATCCTGTTGTGTTTTGGCGTCGAATATGTCTCCAAAGTGTTTGCTAGTACCTATGTATATAGAAATGTAATTACAAAAAAAAAAAAACAAAATAGAACAAAGTAAAATGTAAATTGTAAAATGTTAATGTGAAAGCGAGTAAGAAAAAGGCAAGCTAATTCTATAATTTGTGCTATTTTTCTGTATATTTTTAGATTCACCCAATAATAAATGGACAGAATGTCAGTTTTGCAAAATGGTTATTACCACGGTGAATCTTTGGAGACATATTCGCACCCAACATACGCCCCAACCGCCGCGCAAATGCGATCTCTGCAATAAGAATTTCAAAAACAAATACAGCCTACGGGAGCACATTCGGATCTCGCATGAGCAGAAGGTGGCCATCAAGTCGGAGAACTGATGGACACTCTTTCATGTGCAGCACGGCGTCAACGGAACATAGATCCTGGCGAGAGCGGCACGAAGGAGAAGTTGGAGCAGGAGGCATACTATAAAAAGAGAGAGAAAGATATTGAACATTACGTCCAACAAAGAAAACAAAAAACAAGCACACCACTAAAAATGTTAGCTAATGAAAATAATTTTTTAAAAAATCCACCAAAAGAAGAAGAAGACGCAGAGCAGCTGATGTTTAAACACACTTTTCCAGTCATTAGCACTATCACCATCCAAATTAATTAGCCAAAATTGAACTATAAAAAACAGATCTGTTAACAAAATTTTCCACAATGAAGTTAATTTAATATATAACATTTAAATGCTGTCAAGGCAATGGCATATATATATATATATATATATATATATATATGTAACATATAATATGTATATGTATATATCGTTTTCTTTTTTTGTGTGTCTCTTGAGATATTTTTGGCTATTATTATTTGTAAGGAAAACTATTATCAAAGTCAGTCAGTTAGTGGAGCTGGTTTATCCCAATGTTGACCAAGCCATGTCATTATACCTATACACACATAAATGTATTCCTGATAAATTGAAAATGCAAGAAAGAAAGAAAAACAAACAAATACAAATTGAAATTAATTTATGTATTTTAGTTAATTAGTTAGCCAAGTGCGTCGCGTACATCACATAATTGTACATACTATGTAGTACATACATTAATCTAAAATATTTATAGTATATAAACATATGTATACATATGTATATCATTTATAGAGCGCCCGAGCCAAAAAAGCCGAAAGCAGGCTGACAGGTTCCCAAGCCCACAGTCAAATTGTGTTTATCTATTACTTTTTTTTTTGTATTTATGTAATTTGCTCAACACTCACACAACACACACTCAACTTGTACAAAAGAAAATATAAGTCAGTTCAAATAATTTTTGTTTTTATTGTTTAGCCCGAGTTTAAACTTGGGCAAACTTTTGTATATTATAGTTTTTTATTTCCATCTTCCCCTTAGATAGCATACATATTTAAACCTAAGCATTTTTAAACTAGTATCATATTTAATTGCATATTTTTTAAGTACATATTTAAATGTCAAGCGCTGTAGTGAAAAATCCAAACTATGTACACAAATCCCACGTCCCACACATACTAAAGATACTATAAACTTAGTTAATTGAAAGGCTAACGACTCATACGTATTATATAAAACGAATATATATATATATATATATATATATAAATATATATATTTACATATATCGTACCATTTTTGATGTCAGATCAACAGTAAATTTATATATAACTATTATTAAAAAAACATTTTCCACACAAAACTACTGAAATACCAAATCAAGAAGAAGAAAGATGAGTCCGTCTTCGGCTAGCCGAAGTTTGTACACCCTTGCAGACTTTATGCACACCAATTGCCAGCCATACGATATATATTTAAGTCTGTAATTAATCAAAATTTGACTTATAAGTAACTTAAACAAATTTATCGTAGCTTTTGTATAGTATAGAAAAAACAAAACATTTTTTTATATGTAATATTATATGTGTTAATGCTGTCCAAAACTGCCAGATTAGCATCAATGAGTATAAAATAATTGGAAAACGCGAATGAAACGGAATGAAAAAGTCAAGAAAATTGACTCAGTTTAGTCCAGTCTCAGTTTGTCAGCTGCTGCTTGGAAAGTTTGTTGGACATAAACAATACAAATGAAACATAGAACTCAAAGTGGAATTCAATGGAATGGAACAATACAAGCCTGATCTTTCTAAAGCGCAACATGTGTCGAAAGCAACTTTTAAAGTGCCTCAAACTGGAACGCAGCTTAATCTGTAATTAAATATAAAACTTAATAATAGCTTTTGTGCACACGACTTTCCAAGTTGAACTGCGAACGAAACGGACTGGAATGGAACACTTTGTACATTGCACACACACTTCATAAGAAAACCTCTATAAAACCTGCCTCTGCAAGGGTAGCAAAAAAAAAAAACTTTAATTTAAAAACGAAAATTAATTTAAAATTTGCGTGTCCCAAATGTATTTGTGTAATAATGTAATAAAAAAAAAGGAGATGTGAAGCGAATGATAAAATATGCATGTATATAACAAATTATACATAACAAAAAAAAAGATTTTCTTCTCCTTTTGATAAGAAACCAAGTGAGATTCTTTGCAAAGAATTGCGAATTGAAATAACACCTAATAAAAGCCAAGAACTATACGTATTTCCAGCTTAACTGCACAAATTCTTTTATTTATAACTGATGAATTATAATTTTTGCAACACGCTTTAATTTAACTTTTCTTTTTTGCAGCTGCCGCACCCGTTGCCACCATAGAGGAGACTACCCCAACTGGAGTTGCACTCGTTTGCGGCTTCTGCAAGCGGCGGCTGCAATCGATGAACGCCTTGAGGCGCCACGTTGCGTCGCGGCACTCGGAGATTCAGAGCAAGGAGCACGAGTGCTTCATATGCATGAAGAACTTCAAGACCAAGTGGTCGCTGTCCACTCACAATTCGCGTTTCCATCGCGACGCGCGCGTGGGCAAGGAGCTGACCAAGATCGAGTTCGCGGATCAGCCCATTAACTGAACGGCACTCAAAAAGAGAGAGAGAGAGAGAGAGAAACTGAGACATGTTATCAAAAGAACAAAAGATTTCTTTAATTTATTCTAAGCCAGTTTCAATATTGTGTAAATATCTGTAGCTTGTTTTAAATATCACTTAAATGTTTTCTTTACATTTATTTTGACTTTTCCAATATCAATGTTTAAATTGTTTTTATAGCCGACTTAAGATTGTCGTAAATTTAGTTTAAACGTTTTAATTTCACTAATCGCTCCTATGGCAGCAATATTTACTAAATATATGTATTTTTACATTGAAGTAGTGTTACAAAAATATAATTATAATTTTAGTTTGTAACTTAAGTTTTGTAGTTGTCTAGAAAGTTGTTGGCTTTTTTTGTTTCTTTTTTTTCCATTTCTGTTTTTAAAGTGTTCAACCGCAGAAAAAAGCTAAGTTTAACGTATTTATAAAAGCATTTATTTTATATAATATAAGGTACGAATAAGATTGTATTAAAAAAAACCTAACGAAAACGTGAAATACCTATGTGACTTATTTAAATTAGTATACATAATAGTACTACGTTCGGATGGTTTATGTCCCGCCGAAATTCATACAATTTACCAGGTTTTTTAAGTCACCCACTTAGCGTAGTAAATGTGGATAGTAAAAATCACGAAATGTAAAAGTTTTATTCAACTTAAGAAGGCAAAAACGTAAAAAACCAAATAAAAAAATAATGGTTTAGTTTAAAAACATGATTCAGTTAACATAATTAAACAAAGCATACTTTCTTTTCATAAATACGCTATTTAAAATCTGTTTAAGAATAATAAAGAGTTAAAGTGTATATCGCTGTTTTAGATATACATTATATACTTATTAAGTGCTAGTCGTAGTTACTTGTGTACCTATCAATGCAATAATTTGTATGGACCACTTGAGCAAACGCCACCCGATTCAAAAAGTAACTTAAAAAAAACACAATTTTGTACAATATACATATACTTTTTAATGACCTAAGTTTAAAAGAAAAGATTTAGACATTCATGGGGTCAGAATATCAACTAGGAATTTTGAAAAAAAAACGTGGTAGTTTTGTTACTTTTTTTTAAATGCCAACTGGGGCTTTAGAGATTATCATGGCCGGGCAGCGGGAATGCAGTGCTGAACTTGATGACGCTTTTGTGTAGCTCCTCCAGCTTCTTCTTGATGGTGGCATTCTCGCCCAAGGTCTTGGTGAAGTCCACCAACTTGGTGCTGTCGGCCACCTTGATAGCCTCGGAGCCAATTTTCAGCGCAGCATCAATAAAGGACACCACCTGGCTTATATCCTTTTCGAGGAGGCCGCGCGTTGTCAGGGCCGGCGTGCCCAGACGAATGCCGGACGGATTCATGGCGGACTTGTCGCCAGGCACGGTATTCTTGTTGCACGCAATGCCCACTTCCTCGAGCACCAGCTCGGCGGTTGCGCCCGTAAGGCCCGCCTTGCGTACGTCGACAAGGACAAGATGAACATCGGTGCCACCGGTTGCCACCACATAGCCCAGATCGATAAGGCCCTTGCACAGCGCTTTGGCATTCTTGATGACCTGCGCCTGATAGCCCTTAAATTCGGGCGATTTGGCCTGCTTGAAGGCCGTGGCAATGCCGGCTATGGCATTGTTGTGGGGACCGCCCTGCAACGCCGGGAACACAGCCTGATTGATGCGCTCCTCCAGAGTGTACATGACTTTTTCACCGTTGGCCTTGGTGCTGCGCACGCCCTTGCGGAAGAAGATGACGCCAGCGCGTGGACCGCGCAGCGTTTTGTGCGTTGTCGTTGTCACAATGTCAGCATACTCGAATGGTGAGGCTATCTGCTCGGCGGCTACCAGGCCGGCAACGTGCGCCATATCGGCCATCAGATAGGCGCCGACCTCGTCGCAGATCTTGCGGAAACGCTCGTAGTCCAGCAGGCGCGAATAGCACGAGATGCCCGCAATGATAATCTGCGGACGGAACGTTCTGGCCGCCTCCGCCAGCTTATCGTAGTCAATGATGCCCGTCTCCGGATTGACCTTGTACGGCATGCTCTCAAAGAAGATCGATGTCGCAGAGATTTTCTTGGTAGGCGTAAAGAAGCCGTGGGTCAAATGGCCGCCATCGGGCAGATCCAGGCCCATAATACGATCGTGAGGACGCAGCACGCCCGTATAGGCGGCCAGATTAGCCGGCGAACCGGAATAGGGCTGGACATTGACGCCCCACTTGTCGCTCTCCAGATTGAACAGTTGAAGACCGCGTGCCTGCGCCATGCGTTCAATCTGATCAATAAACTGATTGCCGCCATAGTAGCTGGATATGGAAAGGTATTAGATAAGGATCTCGCTTGGAAATTGGTTTAAAGCAAGCTTGTGAATGCCATCCAATTGAGCTTCGATTTGCTCTCACAAAAACTTACAAATTGAACTTTGAAAATCTTTTTGGAGCTTACTCTATATAATTTATCTTAAAGCTGCACTAATTTAAGCATCACATCAAGAAAGATTTATCCTTTTTAAAACTAAAAGCTTCTTAAATCAGCTTTGACAACAGCTTTACAATTAAAATATTTGAAAAACGCGACAGTTACATCTACATAATGATAGTTGTTACGTAAAGCCTTTTTAAAACAAAAAAAATTTGAGTTAAATTGGAAAACCTAATCACAATAAAGCTTCTGACAGACTCGCTTTTGTTTTTGTGATAAGCACATGACAGATTAGTCAAGATTAGCTAAAGGCCTTATTGATTTAATGTTTTAGCTTCAATTAGCTTAAAATTGTTTGGCTTGCGCTCAATCGGGCGTCACTTTTTGCTGCTAATTATTGGATGTAGATAACACTTACCGCTTGCCCGGATACCCCTCGGAATATTTGTTGGTCAAACAGGAGCCCAAACTCTCCAGCACCGCCAACGAGGTGAAATTTTCGCTGGCAATCATCTCGAGTCCTTCGCGTTGACGCTGCTTCTCCTTGACAATGATGGCGGCTAGCTCGGGATCGCTCTCCTGCAACGTGGCCTGCAACATTTTCTGGTCTGCCATTTTCTGTTTCGATTGTAGATTAAACATAGTGTATAGATTAAGTTAACTAACAGTTGCGAACGGGGCAACGATCGCAGTTGCAATAAATTGCAGCTGCGACAATTACGTGTTTTTTATTTGCTTGGGATTGTACAATTTTTGTTTTTTATGTTTGCATTTTTCGAGTTCAATGGGTTCAAAAAACATTGGAATATTTTTTTTTTATATTTTCTTTATTGCTGATAATCAGCAGCACGCACGGAGATTAAGGCTCGTCCTACGTACACACGAAAAGTAAAAAGAGACTGTTTTCTGCTTTTATGGCGATTAGATTGCTTTGCCCAGTTTTTGGCATGTGCAGTTCGGAGAGAGGTTTTTGTTATTGCCTTCGGCTGTCTGGACCCCCTGTGGGCCTGCAGCTATCTCGTTACGAAGTGTCAAAAGTTCACGTTGCCAGCGATCGATAAGAGACTACGCTGGGGGCTCATACTACAGCGGCAAAGTCATATAAAATGTCAATTTCTTATCAAACAGAAGCTACTAGAAACGATCTAACGAGAGTAATACAGATTAAAGAGCTCCCTATAGAAATAACCAAAACAGACTGTCCCTCTCTATAAAAGCCTTTAATTTAAACGCTTTTCTGTACTTGTTTTTGTTGTGTTGTAAACAAAGATGAACAAAAGTGAAAAAAACGCAATAAATAAGAAAATGTTATAAACAAAGATGAGAGATTCGCTGGAACAAAAATGCAAAAATATGCAATAAACAAGGAAAAGCGAAAAAAAATTTCAGAGTGCCAAAACTAAAAAACATAAATATTTTAATATATATTCATTAAAAAATATTATTTATGTAAGACAACCAATAAGTTTAGTTTGTCATAGTTTCAAAATTCAAATCACCCGAGTTAGGTTTCGACAACTAGATTACAAAATATTTTCAACTAATTTATTTAGTGTTTCAAATAGATTTTTGGTTCAATTGGACAAAAAAAAAACTGATTAATATAAACTTTTTTATAGTTATAAAGTCCCATAAAAAACACAAATTTTTATGAAAACCTTCCTATGAAAGCTAAATGATATAGTGGTCTAATCAAACCAATTCGGACTTATGCTTAAGCGACAATATCTAGATTAATGTTACGGACAATCCAGTTACGGTAGACAGACAAGAAATCTCAGGTTTCGTTATATATGTATGTATATGTATACAAAAATTAATAACAGACGTCGGCGTCAAATGATAACCAAATGGGCAAGGTTTTGGTGTTGGCTTCGCTCTGTTGTTAACTGCAATAATTTGATATTTAGGACAAACAGAGGCGATCGAAAGTTAAGTTTTGTTTTGCGTAGGCATTAAAATGAGTTAAACACGAAGCCAAACAAGAACAGGGCGTTTCAAGAGCACCTTCAAGGTCAGCTTGAAAATCATGCGCAAGAACGAATTGACGAAAAAAAAAGAACACGCGACCAAAACAACGTGTTTGCCGGCACTTTACATTTTTTTTTAATACATTTTAATTAAACACATCTTTCGCACAAAACAGTCTATGTTAAAGCGAACAGCATACAATAGTCCATTTTGCGATCGGACAATTGATAATTTAATTGATAATATAATTTCCACTTACGAATTGCAGATTTTTGCAAACTTACCGCGACTGAGTCTGAACAGTATCTGATCGTGGCCGGCGCTGTTGGCGATATAAACGGCGAATATTTCGCCGCATAGCGAATTTCAGGGACGCCAACTTCATGCCGTTGCTTTCGCTGAAAGCTGTTAAATGTTCTATGCGCTGTAATAACTGGGCAGGCGGCGGTTTTTTGATTGAGGCGTGCGACAGATCGTATGTGCTGCATTTTATTGCTTAATTTTATATATAAATTCGAAAAGTCTTTGGTAGGAGGTCTGCGCAGATATCCTCTTATGCGGCGTCCGGCGTTCAGAGCTATACTACCAATAAATGTGGCCCTCTCCAGCACTCGGCAGCGGCTATTGATACCCTTTGACCCACATTTGTTTTTGGTATTGTGATAACGCGACACATTGTGGTTGCTCACAAATCGTTGTTTACTTGCCTGACCATTTAAAGGCCGGCAGAGCAGCTGTTAGCGAGTCTATCGATGCACCAGCAAAATATCGTTATATAATGTTCAGTTTGCGTAACTCAAAGTAAAATGTTAATTTCAGGTAAACATGCATAGTATGTAACGTGCGTCAAAATAGCAACGGTCGTTTAGCGTCGATTATCGGAACTACCGATAAGTCATTGACGTGCTTTCGATATCATTTAGTTTTAGTTTAGCGTTATTGAACCAGTCTTATCGATAGACAGTGTTGAAGTCAACTCAGTGCGAGTGTTGCGCAGCGCGACATGGCCCGCAAGCTGCCAACACTGCTCAGTTGATTTTGAACTGTTAAGCCGGTCGGTTGGTTTGGTCGGCAAGTCTAAACAGATTGGAGTTCACAAAAACATACGTCATTAACCGTTACCCGAACGCTTCAATGAAAAAAGCGCGCGCTGCAAATTTTTTTGATTGAAACTTAAGTTTTTTTTTGTTTGTTTAAAAACCAAAACAAGAGCACGAACAAAGTGCAAAATGTTTAAATGAATTTGACCAAAGAACGTTTTAAATAGAAGCAGCAACAAAAAAACCAAAACAGAACAAGTAAATAAAAGCAGTTTGAATACCGCGAAAAGTCATAAAGAAAGGTGAGAAACGCTAAAAACTTTATTTATTTGTTGTTTTGCTAAAAAGCAAAGCGAAAACAACAACAACAGCAGCAGCAACAACCAAAACAAAAAGTGTAAATGTTATTTTTAGCTAAAAAAAGGGAAAAGAAAAAAGTTTTGTTTGCGGTTTCTGCTTTTTGTTGCTGTTGTTGTTTTGTTTTTAAATATTTGTTATTGTTTCACGTATGCATAATTGCCGTTTTTGCCTGCCTTTTACTCAATTATTATTTGTTTTTGTTTTCTTGACGCATGTTTTTTTTAAATATTTTTTTGCAATAAAAATAAAATATTACGATAAAATTGCGTTATTCTCTGTTTAGTCGGAAGGTTTCCGGGTTTGTTGACTTTGCCAGCTGTGCGTAGCAGTTGTTTTTTGCTCAAATCCAAATTAAAATTGGCATCAATAATAATTCATAAATATATATGTGTGTATATCAAGTATTTCATTTAAAACAATTGCTTCAACGTTTTTTGTTTGTTTTTTAGCGCAGGAAGTGGCAAAAAAAGTTGCTAAGCACAAAAAACCAAAACTTTTTTACTTTAAGTAAATTTCATAAAAAAATATGCACAACAGCAAAATATAACAATAACAAATTTATACGTGCACGGAAAACAGAACAAAGGGAAGCAGATTAAAAATTGTGTTTTTTTGTTATTTATTTTGTATACCCATTAGAAATGGTTGAGAAAGGGTATGCTGGTTTTGCTTTAATGTATGTAACAGGCGAGAGGAGGCAGGATCACGGGAAATACGGAAGCTACAGATTTGAATATATCTACTAAAAATTTTGCTATACCATAAGCTGAACATGCCCCACATTCCTTTGGATGTCTTGGACCAAATCATTCATATCGATAAATATCGATTGTAAGACTTGATTCTTAATCATATCTCAAAAACTATTTAGGCAAAAAAACGAAGTTTCGTTTTGTAATGTTCTGTTAATGCAAACGCAGATTTACAATATTTCAATTCAAATAATACCTCGCCCCAATTGCTTCCAAATTGGTAAGATCCCTATTCAAGTAGCGCAGCTTTGACCTTTGACTCATACATACATTTAAATAAACCATTTTATTTCCGAAATCGTACAGCGGAATTAAAATGTATGTAATAACAGTCTGAAATTGAGTACAGGGTATCTGCCTAAAGTATACTTGTTTTACTGTTCAGTTGGTAATTAATTTTTTATTTTTTTGCTAGGCTTTTGGTTTTTTCAGTTATTTTAAGTTATCTCTTATTTATTTTTTTGATTATTTTTGTTTTGTGTTTTGTTTTCTGCGGCTTTGTCAATTATCGGACCGAGAGCGAGAGAGAGACATAAGCAATTTCCGCCTTTTCCGCGCGCGTGCAACAAAAAAAGCCCGCAAAATGAGCCAAGCAATTTGCAATTGACTTTTTTGTTTGCCTATATTTTTTGTGTTGTTTTTTTTTTACAACTTTAACTTTAATTGTACACAGTAAGAAAGCAAAAAAAAAGCACGCAAAATTAAAATTGCAAATTGCCAAAGCGGCGCTGCCAACGTTGCGGCTGCTGCTGCTGCTGCGACGACGACGACTTTTGCTGTCAGTTGCCAGTTGCCATTTGCCAGTTTGTTTTTGTCCGCTGCTTTATTAGTTTTTTTTGTTTTCATAACGACATTCGTATGCGCGGCGTCCCAGTGTCCGCATTGGAGCAACGGCAACGCAATTTCGAGTGCAAGCGTATGTGTGTGCGGGAGAGTTTGTGCACGCGTGCCTGTGTGCGTGTGTTTGTTCGTGAATGTGGCGTTTAGCGCGCGCTCCACTCACACACATATTCGCATTACACGCTGTTGACTCTCCAAATTTCAAGTTCAACCAAAATACAAAACAAACGCCGCCGTCGGGCAGATTGTGTGAGAGGGATGCGAAGAGTGGTGTCAGAGGAGTGAGCGCGCTTGTGCTAGGCATAATAACAACAAAAATGGTCATTTACTAATGCTTGGTGTTGTTGTTGTTGTTGCTATTTATTGTCGCTAAATTTGGCAAAACTTTAGACAAATTTGCTTTGCTGCTCACAAGGAGGCCGCACAAGTGTTTGAGCGAAATGTTAGCTCAAAATATGCATAAAATAAATAATTGAATTTGCCCTAAGATAATCGGGCATGCACATGTGTATATGCATTATGCCTGTCTGTGCTTTTTTTCTTTCTGTTTTTCCGTTCAATGTTTTTATTTACTGTGTACGCAAAAAAAAATCCCAGCAAATTCTGCTTACATTAAAATATCATTTTTTGTTTTGCGCAATTTACTTTTATATATTTATTGTGTTTTTTGTTGTTGCGTGTTACGCAATTTTTCCGTGTTTTTTATTGTATTGCCGTGGGGTATTATAATTTTGTGACGATGTTTGTAACGCAAAGGTACTGTCCGACATTTTATAGGGCATATCATAAATACATACATACATATATTTTAAAGCTGTGTCAAAACACTAAATAGCAAATTTTTAAAAAATTGCGGCAGATTGCTTCGGAGCTCTGATTAATATTTTTACTTAAAATATACCAAAAATTAAGGAGGGGAATTAATTTAATTTAATTAAGAGCAAATGTGTCTTATATATTGTAGTTTTTTTTTTTGGCTTCAACAAACTATAAAACAACATTCATTCTCAATTTTTCTTGTTATACCCTGTAAATATTATTTGTTTATTTGCTTGTATATATTATCGTATATATATATAAGAGCAATTTAGAAGCAACAGCACTCTTGAGTTTCATATTTGAGTCATCAAATTTATGATACACAGTAATACAAGAGGCCCTCCCGCTAAATATATATACAACACAAACAAATAAACAAAAAGCACAAAAAAGAAAGATTTAAAAAGAAATAACAAATAACAAATTTTTAAGTAGATTCCCCCGAACTGTGGGTTTTTTTTTTCTATCTTGAAGCTATTTATGGGGTTTTCGGCGCAATTTGGGTGCGTATCAGTCATTGTGTATTTTTTGTTATATCTTTTATTTATTTCCTCAACATTCCCTCGATTTTGCCCCCCTTCGAATATCAGCACTCGTTTATAATTAAAAAATGTAAGCAGAGACAAAAAATCGGAGTAGAAAAAATAGAAACAAAAACAGTCAACAACAGCAAAACTAATGCACACAAATCGCACAAATATGTATATTTGTATATATTTGTTTGTATATAATACGTAGATATCTTATATATTTATATAGTGTGATCGTCTCTGTGTACTCTAGAAAAAAATAAACAATAAAAATAAACTACAAGCACACAAAAAAAAAACACGTTAGGTAAATTTTGCTGATAACTTTAAGCAAAAAAAGCACAAACCTTTAGGCATATAAGTTTTTGAACACAACGAGCTGATGCTCTGTAAATTTTACGTACATCATAATTATGATCAATAAATTTATAAAATAAGAAATCAAAATTCAATCTATTTCGATTTATTTTTCATTTAGTGATATGTTTATTTCAATAACGTATATGTTCTCTCATGTTGCTACAGGGTATAAAAAAAAAACGCAAAAACTAACAAATGCGCAAAAAAAGCTAAAATGAAGAAGCAGCCAGAAAGAATGAAAGAAAAATAGTAAAGCAAAAGCTAAAATCAAAGTCTTTACGTCTCTATAGATAACAAAAAAACTATGTATTTCCGTTGAATAAAAGCGAAGCAAACAATGGGAATCGAAAGAAGAAGAAAAAATGGAATAAAATAGAAAATAAATGAAAAGAAACCAAAAACATTTGTGCTACGTTCTGGGCAACTTCTTCTCCACCTCCCTCTTTCTCTCTCTCTCTCTTGTCATTTCTCTCTTTTCGCCTTCGCTTGGCAAAAGTGGAGCGAGCGCAATCAGCCAATAGTAGGGAGCGGAGGGGGAGAACTCCCTTGTTCTCCCCTTAAAAATATTTTATCTAAACGCGATAGAAATTAGCCAAATTAGTAAAAAGAAAAAGTAAAAAATATATCCAAAAATAGTTCAATTTAAAAATGAAAACAACAATCGAAAGCCTCAAAATGTAAATAAATAAGTATAAACGAATGAGAGGCGAAGTTATGAATCACAAAGCATTTTTGTGGTCGGTTAGTTTTTCTACCCTGTACTTGTACATATATGCTGCAAAGGGTATTCAAGCTAGCACAAATGCGAACCTATTCCAATCTTTTTAAATAGGCAAATTATTAAATTATTTGTAGCATTATTTATTTAAGCGTCCATTTGTACATATATATTTTTGATTACTTAAATTTTAAACAATTTCGCTTAGCAAATGTTCATAGGGCATTTTCTAGTCGCCCACTTGGCCACTGAAAAAAGGGTTCAATTGCTTTTAATGCCTTTTATGAAATATATTTTTATATACAAACATTTTTTTAGCTTGGCATTTTTCGCTTGTTTTAACCGCCCCCTCAGCCCCGCCCTCTTTATACGTAAGGGCGTTTTTTTATAAATGCAATTACGATACGTGGCATTATTTTGTACTGTTTGATTTATTGCCCATTCGATTTTGCATAATATTTTGAAACAATAAATGTATGTATTTGTGTTTTTCAAAACGAATTTGTGTTTCAGTTTCGTTCTTTTTAATTTAACTATCAGTATGTTTTTTTTGTAGTTTTTTGTATGCATTTGAATTGTGGTTCGCTTCATAATTTAAAAAGTATTTTAGTTATGTTGCGGGAATTTAAATTAAATAATAAAAAATAAATCAGTAAATTTATTTGTGAGTAATTCCTAAAAAAAACGTATAAGAAATAACATTTTATAGCTTTAAACAATAGTCAGACTATTAAATGATTTGTAATTAAATGCGATTTTTAATAAGCTCAGCCGTATTTTAAACTGACTTAAGTTTAGTTCAAGCGTTCAACACATCAAGTTACAAGAATGGTTAAATATAGGTTTAAGCCTGTCTTTTTCGTGGCTTAGAATATATCAAAGCTTTTTCAGACCGTAAGGTGCTTCAAGTGTAAATAGCAACTGCTTTAAGCCGTGTTTAGGCCAGGTGTGAAAATTGTTTTAAGTAGCTTGAAAACTGACCTATTAGAATCTGTATTAAGCCTAGTTCAAACATTGATTAACCATTTTTTTAAACATTTTTCACGGCAGCTTTTAAAATGTTTAAGCCCCAATTTTAACCTATATGAAAAACTGAGTAACATTTTATTTAAATTATTGCTTGCAACAATTAATTCATCTTTAATAAAAGACATTTCATTATTATTAAAAATATAACAGTAAATTAAATTTTAAAGTAGTTTCTTTTTTCGGCTTATATAAAGCTAAACTCTAAGTGTATGAGTGCATATGTGTTGAGGTATTTGAAAAGCTACAAATGTATATATAAACATATATATATGCATATAAATCATGGCTAACTGGCAATAAGTCGATGACTGTTGGCAAAAACAAAATGAAAAGACGGGGCAAACAACAAAAAAAAAATATGGTATATATAAAGAGGGCAAGGAAAATATTAAAACAAGGCAAACATCGCCAGCAAAATAAAGTCGAGCAAAAAGCATTTAATTTATTTACCCCGCCCACCAAACCACCGATCCAAACCCACTCCTTGCCCAAGTCCCCCCTTCCCACCCCTCGCTTCGTTGAGCTATGCACGCTTTTAGTCCTTTGCCTCTTAAACTACCCAATCCCCCCCTCTACTCCCCATTGTCCCAACGACGTCGCATCAAGGCAAAAAAAAAAAAAAAAATAATGAGAAAAACAGAAAAAAAAAACAAAAAAGAAATCTCGTTTTACTGTTGCTCGGTTTTTGCCTTTTTGGCGGGGCCAGAAAACTATGAGCACAAAAAACTCAAAAAAAAAATAAAAATAAAAAATATAACAAGAATACGAAAAAATGAAAATAAAGTAAGAAAAAAGCGAAACTGAAACTGAACTTTACATCGAGGCATGCAATGGGGGAAGACGCAAAAACAGTAGAAGAAGAAGAAGAAGAGGAGGAGGAAGAAGACGAAGGCAACAACAGCAAAAACTTCATTTATACTTTGCACTGAACAAAATAACAAGTGGCCAAAGCTGAAGCCAAAGCTGAAGCCAGAGCTGGAGTCGGAGCTGGAGCTCGAGTTGAGCCCGCTGCTTGTTATCTACATATACCCTGTGCAGTCAGCGATTGGGGTTTGCACGACTAGGCCAGAGAGTTGGTGACACATGCAGTTGTGATAAATTTGTAACTCCGTGTAGGTTAATTTTATGATATGAATGTGTTATATTGATTTAATTAATGTGCATACTCTATAGTTTATCTTTGATCAGTGTTATATTTTCAGTATGCAATAATGATCGATATGTTGCATGTTTGATATGTTTTATATTTATTTATTATCTGTTACAGTATTTATGCTTTGCAATATTTAAATCATATAATATATGTGAACTATATTATTGATATGCCATATAATATACTTATAATTAATTTTCTACGTGTACCTAATTTTTTATATGCAAAGTAAACAATATATTATAAACATGTCATTTATTATCGATATGTTATAAAAATACTTATTCATTTTGGCTATGCTATTGATGATTGATTATGATCGATTTAATACTTTCAAATATTTCATTCATAATCTATGCTATGTCCTATATTGATATGCATGTCAAAAGTGAACAATGTGTTTAAAAGGTTTACCTCAATTATCGTTATGTTATATTAATATGACGTATATTCATGATACGCTTTATCGATATACAATATACGATTAATATAAAATATGCTATCGATATTTTCCAAAACAATCAATTGTAAAGGCTTTTGTGCTTTATAGATACACAACACCTCAGCAATGTTTTAAATTGAATTCCATAGGCGATATCTTCTTAAGTATCAACAATTACAAATTCATCAACATTTGTTATCGAATTCCCATTTCTTTATAAGAATGTAGAGTATTTGGTCTGCTCACGAGCTTGTTGCTTATTTTTTTTTATTGTTTTGTTTTTCTCTGTGTTTTTGAGTGCGTTTGGCGGTAGGGGCAAGTTTTTTTGTATGCTCCCTCCAGAAATATTATATAAGTCCGATGATATGTATATATATATACACATATGTATGTAACACAAGAGGGCGAGCGTGAGTAAGAGGGCAGGCTTGTGTGAGCGAGAGGCGATTATATGCAAGTTGCAAGCAGAACGTTGCACATTACCCAAAGAGTAAATCACTTGAATCGCCAGACGAGTCGAGTTGACAGTATGAAACACGATTCAATATTCAATTTTAGCTAGCTTTTTTCCTTTTTTCGTTTAATGGGGTGACTTGGCATGAAGTGGGGCGCATGGTGCGTATGTGTGATAAGGCAACGTCAAACGAAAAATTGTACATAACTTTTTTTGTTTCAGTTTTTTAAAGGCGACCAAATATGCAATAAATTACAAAGTAGTCACAAAAAAAAAATGCTGAAAAATCTGTTGTGCAAAAGTAGTCAAAAAAAAAAGCTTAAAATTGGACAAGTAGAAGAAAAAAAGAGTAAATTTCAAGGAGACGCGACCAATGGGTAATTGCAAAATTCTCAGTTTGAACGCAGCTTTGGCCATCATCATCATCAACTGGGGTCTGTTTTTTTTTTTGTTTTTATCATTTGTGTGTGTGTTTTTTTACCCCACTAATTTGATTGTGTTTCTTTTGTTTTTTGTGTGCGGCTCTGCTCTTGATTTGATGCATATATACATATATATATATATAGATATCTATAGATATATTTGTATATATCTTTTGCTTATTTCGCTTTTCGTTATTTATACAAAAGCTTTAACAAAAACGAAAATGTTGCTGAGACAGTTGAATATTTTGTTTGTTTGGTTATTATCATATCATAGGAATGTGGAATTTATCACATAGAACTTAAATTGGTGTCCTGTTCAAGTTGGGCAACGCTGACTTATCGATAACTTGCCCAAGTTCTATCGGTATGTTTTTTATTTTGTGTTTTGCTAACAGGTGGCAAAGCTGTTAAATTTGTTGAATACTTAACAATTGTTGCCAGCATTAATTTAAATGTTAATTTTTGACACGCACATGGCCAAAAAATTGTTTTGGCGAATTAATTTCAACATTTTTATGCTTGTTTAAAATTAATGTGCAATAAATTTGACAACATTTATAATTAAAATTCCTGCTTAATGTTTATGTAAATTCTTTAAGCTTTTGACATGCAGGCTAACAAAAAGTTGGACAACAGGTTTTTGTAGGATTAAAAAGGAACTCTTGAATAAGTTTTTAGTTAAGATTAACGTAAGTTTTAAAAAAAGCAATTGCTATCGATATTAAGATTACGTAAGTAACTAATTAAATTTTACCCTTAATTTTAATTTAATTTGCAAGTATTTGGGAATATTTGTAGAAAAGGATATATGTATTTATATATATATGTATATATGTATAGGTAAGAGTAGTAAGGGTTGTTATTCCAGCTTAATGGACACAGCTATATGTAAGGGCACTACTTTGTATAGTCGCTTTTCAAATGGGGTATTACCCAGTTTTTTTTTTGCCCGACTTGTGGTTCAAAGTCCAGGGAATTCTTCCTTTGGTTTTGTCGTATGCGCTCGGAGTAAACAAAGAGCTGCAGCCAACTAAGAACAGGTCTTAAGCTAAAAACAAACAGCAACAAAAAAAAAAACACAAAAAAAGGAACGTTTATAAAAAAAATTGCAAAGAACAAAAACATAAAAGATACGACAAAAACACAAAAAAAAAAACTGGCAAAGTTACTATGCCTGTTCAGACCGTGCTTCCCTGAAGTCCCCGCCCCTGCCCCTGCCCCGCCCCCTTTTTAAGGCCCAGCTCGCGTTGCCTTATAGTTTTGGTTTTTTTGTTTGTTAGTGTTTTTATTTGTGGCTGGCATTGTTTTATTATGTTTAGTGCTTGGCGCTTTTTATAAAAATAATATTAAGTGTATATTTATTTATGATAAATAAGAAAAGAAGAAGAACAACATGCGAGGGGGCGGCAAAAAAGGGGCGGCAGGGAGTGGCACTTGGCAGTTACACAAAATGAAAATGAAAAAAATAAATAAAAATCTTGCGCGCATATATGAGTTAGAATCTGTGGCCGAGGCTAACGTACTTACAGATACAAGATACAAAACCGAGCTGGGCAAAAAAACGATGACAGTTTTCTTGATGAATGTGCGCGCTGCTTCCCGAAGTCGGAGACCACATAAAGATTGCTGCTAAGCCCCAACGGCAGCAGCAAGCGAGTTTTTCCCCATTTGTATCTGGCAAGCGTCTCTCTTTCGCTTTTCATGCCCCAAACGTTCGGCCAAAGAAGTCTACTGCCTGCCACCTGCAACATGCAGCAACCCCGCCCTACCCCCGCCCATTTTTTCAATGCAACAGCAGCTTTTCATTTTCTCGCTACGTTACACGTTTTTGTTGCTCTTCCTTCAGCAAGTGTTACCTATAAAAAAAAAAACAAAAAAAAAGGGAATGCAAAAAAATGCTGAATATCAAATAATAAAGAAAAACCTCAAAGACAACGGGGCGAAAATGTTTTTCGGCCGATTTGGCAAAGTTCGCTTGAAAACTGAGTTTAAACCGAGTCCAACTTTTTTTTAGCCACTATTTTGAGCCTCTTCATTATTTTCTATGATTAATTGGTGCTTGAGGAACCAGGAACTAAAGATTAAGAAGTTTTTATTAAGTCTGAGAATGTGAAATCAGAACAGAGTAAACATAAAGACATATAGATTTATTTAAGTTGCGAAAAGATTCTATTGGTTTATTAACTTATATTAAATATTTATATCAATAAATGTTAATTATTTAAAAATTTATTTATAATCATATAATGCAATATATATAATATGGAAGAAAAATAGAAGTCGATGGTGAAATTGGTCTAAACTCCATTAAATAATAAGAATAATTACATAAAATAGCAGTTAATTTTTACTTAGAAGCCTCTCAAGTTAATTTAAAAGCTGTGAGCTAACAAAAAAGTTTAATTACAGGTGCTAAATAATCATTTAAACATTTTTTTAGAGAATTATATTGATTAAAATGATAATAAATAAATTAATAATTTAATTTTTTATATGAAAGATTTTAGTTAAATGTTGTTTTAGGTATTGCCAATATACAAACAGACAAAAACCAGCATGTTGATCCGAGTTAAGAAAGCCTTAAAAACAAAAGAGTTTTTAACTATTAGAACTGAATTTCTGATCAAGTTGATTTATTTAAATGATGTTCAAAAGATTTTGCTTTAATAAAGGGAGCTTATTTGTAAAACAATAAAGGATGTCCCAACTTTTGCCTGGTCTTAAATAATAAAGAGAAAATCTAGATTATCAACAAATACTTCCCTTATGTTAATTATTAATATTAATTCTAAAATAATTATTATTTCAATACACATTTTTTTTTATAAGTTGGCGATTGCAAGAAAGTTTATATTAAGTTTATAAAAGTAACTTTTTTCATATCGAAAGACAACCCTAAATTATATTATCTAAATTAACTCACCTGTTGATACTGATTTAAACAATATATATGGTTTTTAGTTTTGCTTGTTTATTCTAATAAAGAATATATATAATTTACTGACGCCTTCTGCATGATTAAAAATCATAATAAAACCTGAGATTTTAGACAATTTATGCACATAACTTATTCATATCACAAATATTTCAAAATTCAACTTATTAAGAACCAAATTATTAAATTATATTTAAATTATTAGCTACATATCTAACTATCTTTATTATTTAGATTTCCTTATATTTTCTTTAAGTATTATTAAGTAATATTCTAGTTAGCATTCATAAGACTCTTTTAATCTGGAATTATAGTTTTGAATTGTGATTTGATTTATTGAACATCGTTCATCCTTAATTGGTATACTTTGTAAAGAATCCAATTTTGACTTATCATTTTCAGTTGTATTTTTTTATTTATGGCAACTATTTTTTTTTTGAGTTTGAGCCTTAAGCTAAAGCTGGTTCTTTGGCTAGGACTCTATTTATGGTGAGTCCTGTTTGGCAGACAAACCCACCCAACCTCCCTCCTCCTTCGCCAACCCCCGGTTTCACCCACTCGCTGAGTAAGGTTCAGGTTCAGCCACCTTAGATTACATGCAGGCTGCAGCCGCAGATACATTTGTATCTGTATCTGTATCTGCATCTGTGTGTGCGCCAAACTGGACGCGGCTTTTTGTTGTTGTCGGTGTGTCTGGAAATTATTAGATTTTGTGTCAGCAAACAACAACAACAACAATAACTCGAAGAATACAGAAAGGTTTTTTTCTCTCCATAAGTCAACACTGCAAAAGACTTTAGCAAAAAAAAAAAATAAATATAAAAAAAAGATAAATAAATAAAAAAAAAATAGTAAAAAAAACCACAGCAAAAGCGGAAGGCGAATGCACTTGGACTTGGAGAACGACAACAACAACAACTACAATAGTTGTAGAGCATCGTAAAGTCGCAAGTTGTCTGCTTGGGTCTCCAGGTTTTTCTGTATTTTCTTTTTTTTTTAGTTACTACCGCCGCTTGTTGCAGTTGCAGTTGTTGTTGTCGTTGTTGTTTTGGAAACATTTTATGATGTTGCTTAAAGTCTCGCTGCAGCAAAAGGTGGCATGCGTATCTGCCTCAGCTGCAGCCTCGGACTGCTTTGCCAAGATACACACAGAGATGCTTTAGAGATGCGCAAGTTTTTAGCTTTATTTTATTTTGTTTTTTTTTTTTTTACAAATATACAGACAACCATCCATTTACATACTATATCTATATGTATTTCCAACTTGAAAGCTTCTTTTCCAGCCATGTTCATTTTCTATCTTTTATCACATAAGTATTTAAATACTTCTGATAATTTATAAATATATTCTTAGTCAGTTTAAAAGCCCAATTAACTAAGCTGCGTTTTCTTGTGTCTTTCCTAGTCTTGCACATATTAATCAAAATTCTAATATTTAAGCTTATATAAAAACAATTACTAGAAAGAATTATTAATGAGAAACTAAAAAAAAATCAGGTTGTTTATTGATTTTTATGATCTAAAAGAAAATCACTTTTAGATTAAATGTTCAACTAAAAAGGTTTTTGGTTGACACAATTTAATTTTCTTTTAAAATCAAATAAAAATTGACATGTTATATTAAATAAAAACAATATATTTAAAGTTCATAAAATAGGAAATTGTGTTATTTATTAGAAAAAATTAAATTCTGAACCACAATTTCTGTTATATTGATTAACTTCCTTATTTTAAAGTAAAGCACACTTAAGCCGAGCAACGCCGGTTAACAGCTGCCAGTTGGCTAAAAAAGGGGCATATTTTTAGGATTCCCCTTAATCAGCTTGTATGAAAAACTTTATAGAATTCACAGAAACACGAATCGAGGCACGAATTGATTCACGACTCAAGTCACGACACGACACGAACACGTTGTTCATCTCTAGCCGGTAGTAAGTGTTATTGCACTTGGCCTCAACTCGCAGTTGTTGTTGTTGTTGTTAACGTTGTTGTTGGCAGCTAGACTTGATCTTGGACTTCAATTTGGACTCTTTCGTACTCTTTGGCTATCTGCGGCTGCGTGCGCAGTTCCTTGGCCCAGCCAGCCAGACCCGAGCCGCAGCTCTCCACACATTTTCTTTATTGTTGTTGTTGTTGTTGTTGTTGTTAGTTTTTTAAGTAACATTCGCATACCAAAAAAAAAAAAAACATTCGAAACAGAGGCCCAAAAGGCAAAGGCCGCCTTTTGGAACTGCGTGCCTTGCAATCTTTTCCAATCTTCTGAATTTGCTGTGTATATACTATTAAAAATATGGTTTGACACAAAAAATAACAAATAATAATAAGAGGCAACTCCAATTTGCCAAATGTATACAAGCTATAGATTTTTTTCCTTCTTTCCTTGAATTGATTTAAAACTTTTTTTTTTAATTTTTTTTATCGCAGCCACTGAGAAACTGCTTATTCATTTTTTTTGCATTCCTTTTTTTCACGTTTGTTTATTTAGGCTGGAAGCAGAAGAAGAAGCAGAATAACTGCAAAGGGAACTTTATGTTATTCTAGTTTACTTTTTTTAACAGAGTTTATTCATTTATTTATTTTGTTTGTTTATAAAGAGAGTTTTTTTGTTATAAATATGTGTATTGTTTATATTTGATAACTTTTAAAAAATATCTTGTGATTCTATTGAATAAATTACATTTAATTCTTCTTTAATTTCATTTTATTAAATCCTTTTTTGCTGAAAAGTTATTTATTTAAATACCTATTCTTGTTAAAAATGCGTCAAAAAAAATATTTTTATGAAAAAGTTTTAATATGTAATAAGTTCTTAAATAGTTTATTTTGTTATACTTTATTTTAGGTTTTTAAAGTAATGTTTGTAATGTGTGAATGTAAAACTGCTAGAAAATGTAAATATCAGGGCATGTTCTGATTAGCTAAAGCTTTAACTACGTCTATAAAATATTTTTACATTTAAGAAAAGTTACTATTTCTTTTGCTTATTTTTATAACAAAAATTTTGCTAAATTATGAAATTGACATCGATGGGAAAAATAAAGAAATGCAGGAACAAAGTTGATTGGCAGCTGAAATAAATTTGATTAATTTCGGAAAGAGCGAAGGCAATACTTACTGTATATATAGTACATACAATACATGAATATATATATTAATGCGTAAAAGGCAGTTGAACGGTTTACCTGGAAAAATTTCATTGGCATCATTTCAACTGCATATTGCAGTTAATTCAATTCTATTCTTTTTGGCCGCTTTCCATTTCGAATAATGTTTATTTTTTTTGCCAAAGAAATGAAAAAAAATTTGCACTACCTCAATAATTGGCAGTCTCGAATTTATTTTATTAATATGATCAAATTACAATTCATCGATAGCAAAAAAATGTCATTCAATCTATGTACAAGCCGATTAAATTTCGTGGGAAGCTTTCTTTGAAGGCCTTAATTAACTGCATATTTAAATTAAACACAAAGCGAAAGTTTTACGTTTTTTTATTTTCAGCATGCAAAGTACGCAACGAAAAAAGGTGGAAAAGCTAACGTTCTAACTGAAAGTTTTTTGTTAGTGTATTTTCAAAACTCATCAGCTAACTTTTTGTTGTTGTTACTTTTGACCTCAACTTAATATTTTTGAAAAAAAAAATTCAAAACTGATTTTTTTGTTAACATTTTGCAACAAAGTTTTTATTTCCCTTTAAAAAACATTTGTTCGATCAGCTTTAAATTGTATTTGAAAAGCTTTTAATTATAATTCATTTGAAACGTGTGCGGAAATTTTAGGGAATAAAAAATAGGAGTGGGAAAACTTTTCACATATTTTCGTTGCCTAACAACAGCTTATTCGATTTTGTCTTGCGAATTTTTAAGAATTTTCTATATACTTCAAGCTTCTGCTGAATTCCTGTTTTTTTTTGTTATACATATACATTTCTTATGCATGTATATTGTGTAAAATATTGTATATACTTTTTGTGTTTTTTATTTTCCACTTTTGTCATTTGTACCGCCGTGCCCAAGTTTCCCCCCAGCCCACGCCCCCTTTTCCGCCCCTTTTTCCCGGCACATGTCCCTTTGCTGTTCCACGTTAGCACATAAATTTATATTACAGTTTTTTGCTTCGTATGATAAAGAAACAAAAGCAAAAAACGTTACAACAAAAAAAAAAGCGGAAAAAAAGAAAGAAATAAAAAAAATAATAATAAAAAAAATTTCAGCCAGCACACAACAAAAATAACGACAGCAACAGCAACAAAAAGTAGCAGTAACAAAAACAACGACGTCGACGTCGACGACGACGTTAAAAAATTATACAAATTACAAAAGCATCTGGAAAAAGAAAGAAAATTGCGATGGCAGAGGGAAAAACGGATTTTTACATTCCATGTGTGTGTGTGTGCGTGTGTGTGTGCGTATGTGTGTGTGAACTTTTACATCATACATACATATGTAGCTGACTATTATATACTTCGGCAACAGCAGTTGTACATACGCAAATGTGTTCTGCTTTCAGTGACAATTTACAGTTGCCTTTTGTGGTCTACAAAAAATCATGTTCGTCAAAGAAGTTTGTCAGCAAATACATATATGATGTATGGAATATGATGTACATAAAATATGTTTCACCTATTAACATACATATGTATATATATGACCAATATAGATTGCTTTACCAAAATCACAAAGACTTAAGGGTGAAACAAACATTGATCAATCATGATGTAAATGCTTTTCTTTTTATGCACTCATGGAAAAGTCAATTTTAAAGAACTTGATTTTTTAGTGGAGCACGTGGAACAAGAAGTTATTTGGAAAAATTCGTTGGTTTAGATATTATAATATATCAAAAGGATACATGGTCTTTAAAATATATTCATATAGGGTCTTAGTACTAACATATTTCCTGCCGACTTTTTTTATTATAGATCAGTCATGAAACACATTAGTCATCGATCAATCATGATGGACGTGTTTATTTCTAAATAAATAGCCTAGTCTATTCTTAATACTTTCTTAGGTTATAACTGAATCATCATTTTGTGGTAGTTGTCTTCGTTGTATACAACAATCATAGATCAGTCATGATGTACATGTATTCAGCTATAGATTCATGGATCTTATTATATGAATGAGACTATATTTAAATATTTATATATGTATATATCTAAATGATATATTGTCTATTCTATATATTTGTGCATTTATCAATCAATCATAATGTATGTGTATTTGAAAAGTGTTTAGCTTTAATTGAAATTTATAGCAATATGTACATAAGATTTCAAGTAACAGTCACTTGAAGATTTAATCAGTACTAACGTACTAATTAGTTTCTATCTTCTTTATGCTATACATAAAAGCCTTTGTGCTGCATTGCAATTCCTTTGAAATCGCGTATCAAAGTCAGACTCATGTAAAAAAAAATGATCAAAATGAAACAAAGTTCACATGATTAATGCAATTTATAATTTCAATATTGCATTTCAGTTTCTTTTAACCCGTTTTTATTTATCAAAAGGGGTCTTTATCAAAAGCGAACTGGGAGCTGCGCTTTTATCAGTTAAAATGCAAAAAGCTTTTGAAATCTGCTGCTTTCTTGTCTCTGACGAGCGTGTTTTAATAGTGCAACTGAGTGAGTCGAGGAGGGGGCGTGTCAGGGGCAGGAGCAGGGGCAGGGGCGTGGGCGGCGGTGAAAGGGGGGGTTGTATAAAAATTAATAGTGAAGAAGCATATACTCAGGCACACACACACACACACACATGCCGTATACTTTTTTATATGGAAAACTGTGTACCTTTCATTTAAGTTGACATAAAAATCG
>SCDZ01000309.1:60000-205000 GCA_004143845.1 Drosophila lacertosa
AGAGAAAAAATATATATACACAAAGTGTTTTTATAATAAAAAACGGGATTGCAAAAAAAAATCGTTTGTAAAATTTTAATTGATATGCTAAAGAAGTATTTTAAAAAAATATTTTTAAATGTATTTAAAAGTAATAAAAGAGTTTTTCACTTAAAGGAAATTATTATAGATTTGAATAAAAGGAAAAAAGTTTCTGGCACATTTTTGATAACATACATACATACATTGATTGATTATAAATAGAAAATAGGAAAAGAAATATTAACATATTTATATTTTCAACTGTAAAGTGAAATCGATGAATAAATTGTTTTTATTTTTGTTTTTCGTTTCGTTTGTTCAGATTGTTGAGACGTTGAAGGGGGCGCCGGAGCTGTCCGACCTGGCCAGGATGTTACCGCAGCAGTATTGCCTGCGCTGGAAGTACCATCACAGCAATCTGCAGACAATGTTCTCGCATTTGCTGGACAGGGGCTGCTTCTGCGATGTGACTCTCGCCTGCGAGGGTCAACTGATCCGTGCCCATCGCGTGGTGCTCTGCGCCTGCAGCACCTTCTTTGACTCGGTGCTGTCGAACTATGCCAGCGAACGGGATCCGATTATAATTATGAAGGATGTGACATTCGCCGAGGTCAAGTGTCTGATTGAGTTTATGTACAAGGGCGAAATCAATGTGGAGCATGTAAGTCAACTTATATACATATATATATATATACATATATATATATATACATACATATATCCATAATCTATATATTCTGCTCGTTCATTCTATTACTTTGCAGGCCAGCTTGCCCTCGTTGCTGAAGACCGCCGATGATCTGAAGATCAAGGGTCTGGCCGAGGTCACCTGGCGCGACGAGGACGACGGACCGCCGCCGCCGATGCCCGCCGCCGAGTTCCATTCGCCGCCGCGCAGCCTCGCCGAGAGCTACGCCCAGGACATGCTCCAGCAGCAGGCCGCACATCTTCAGTCACAGCTTGGCGCCGAACGTGAACGTGAACGGGAGCGGGAACGTGATCGCGAACGTGAACGTGAACGTGAACGTGAACGGGATCGGGAACGTCACTCGCCCGCTGGTCTCGAGAATGTCCTGGGGCTGGCCCGGCTGCCAGCGCTGACGCCGCTGCCCGGCGCCAGCGGCGGCGCCAACGTCGGCTTGGACTGCGCCCCGCCCGTGGAGCCCTATTTGGGGCCCAAGCGTAAACGAGGTCGTCCTCCGCTCGACGACACTTACGACGTCTTCAATGTGTAAGTGCAGAGTATTTGTAGTCGAGTATTCCCCTTTTGCTTTCGCTTTCTTACAAGCGAAAACCAATCCAAGAATTCGAATGTTGCAAATTGACTTAATTTAAAGAATTTAAATTATAAGATCTTGAGAAGTTTCTTTTGAATACGCTGTGTGCAATTAAAGTGGGCATATTAGGTTTTATGTTATTATGCAAGAGTCTGGGGCATTTACGATATATAAGCATATCTATAACTTTATTTAGACTTAACAAATAATTTATCCTTAAACTCTTTTGTCTTACAACTTTTTCTTGCTTTAACAAACTTTTTGAAAGTAACTCAGTTTGTAGACTTTGCGCATATAAAATATAAATTTAAATATGTCCATATACATATTACAGGGTATATTTGAATCGAGTAATTACAAATCAAGCGCTCTTTGATTATATATGTTTTTTGTTTCGTTTTCTTTTGAAGTTTCCAAGAATTCTTTTACATTTATCAATGCTTTTTTTATATTTTTTGTTTTGTTTTTTCGTTTTATTCTTTTTGCAGTCGCAAATTGGCTCAATATGGAGCGGCAAATTTGGAGCCCGCACAGCGCGCGTACTTTGAGTCGACGCGTCCGTTTGCCGAGGAGCAGCCGCAGCCCGTTGCACATGCCGCCGCTTTGGCGTCGCCGCCCGCCGCCTGCCCGCCCAAGCAGCGGCAGCGGCTGCGCCAGCAGCAGCAGCAGCAGCAACAACAACAACAACAGCAGCGCCAGTCGACGCCACCGCAAACGGAGCTGGCGGAGCGGGAGCAGGAGTCGGCCCAGGATTGGGCCAGCGGCGCAGAACGCAGCGCCTCCAAGCTGGAGCTCAAAACGGAGCCGGACACGAGTAACGATGCGAGCAGTCTGCAGGCAGCAGCAGGAACAGCAGCAGCAGCCGAAACAGCTGCAGCAGCGCCGCCGAGCAGCAACGCCAAGAAGCTGGACAAGCCGACGGAGCGTCGGGAGCGTCATGGCAAGCTGCGTCACGCCACGCGTCGACTTTACGGCGAGCGCGAGAAGTCCGCGGAGAAAGCGCTGCGTGCGCCGCGCGTGTCCAGCGAGCTGGCCGAGGAGCCGCGCGACGTGGAGGACTCGTCAGTGTCTGGCGCCCTGCCGCAGCCCGTCGAGGAGATCGAGAACGAGCATCTGGTGGCCAATCGCGCCGAGTCGCCGACGCCGACGCCGGCGCCGCTCGCCGCCAGCTTTGCCGGCAAGTTTGCGCACGGCGATTCCGCCGCTGCGGCCGCCGCCGCCGGCTACCTGATCAACGATCACGGCCTGCTAATGGCGCACGATTTTGCGCCCAGCGTTGCCGCCGCCGCGGCTGCTGCAGCAGCAGCTGCAGCTGTTGCCACAGCCACAGCAACTGCAGCAGCAGCAGCAGCAGCAACAGCCAATGGGAATGGGAATGGGAATGGAAATGGGAATTCGGCTGGCGGTGAATTGGGCGACTATGCCGAGGCGAAGCTGGAGGATTACGATGCCGCCGAGCTGCGGCTAACCAACGAGGAGCTGTCGCAGTGGCAGGATGTCATCAAAATGGACGACTACTTGGCCAAAGGACGACGGCCGCAATTCTGGGAGGAGCCATTCACCAAGCGCGTAAGTTGAACACTTAAATCCATTTAAATGTTAGTTCTTAGCAGCTACAACAATGCTCTTCGCAGGTACTCGATGCCATCAAAAACAAAAGACTTGAAATGAAGAAGGCCGCACGCATTTTGGGCGTCTCCTACGGCACACTCTACGGTCGCTATAGGGAAGTCTACGGCTGCCTAAAGCATCCGTATAGGTGAGCGGAAAAGCCATTTCAGGTTTAGGACTAGCTCTAACTGTTTTGTTGTTTTATCGTTTTCTCCTTAAAGCGGCACCACCTTTCGCAATTCCGTCGCCGTTTCGGCCACCTCAGCGGCCAGCCAATTGGCAGTTCAGTCGCGCTTCGAGCTGAATTACCGCACCAGCGGCGGTGGCGGCGGCAGCAGCAGCAGCAGCGGCAGCGGCGTGTTGCCCACACAGCTGGGTAAGTTTCGCAGCTTCATATGACATTGGCTTGTATTGACTTGACTCCATTTTCCATAGCAGAGCTGGGTAAACTACGCCAGAAGGACCTGAGCGAGCTGTGGACGCGTCCGCAGATATGAAAGCCAACTAAACTGTTGCATAATCTCAAACGTCGCCCCAGATTGATCTAGGCGCTACGTCTAAGCTAAAGTTTTAAGCAGAATTTTCTAGGCTAACATATTTATGGCACTTGCCTGTTCGTGGCAAGACTTAAAACACGATAAAAAACAAACAAAATAAATAAATAATATACAAAAAGACAGTTTATGTTAAGTTAACCGCGAGGCTAGTTTAAGATGATATGCGTATCTGAATGTAACGCGATTCAAAACCTTTCCTGAACAAACAAAAAAAAAACAGAAAAAAAGATTTCCTTTTAATTTTCTGCATGTTATAACTATAACTGTTTTACTATATACATATAAAAATATTACTATATAAATATGCATATTAGTTAATTATATATGTATACATAAAAATATTATAAATATGTATTGTATTAGAATGGTATTATCTAGCATTCAATGTGAATGATGTAGCTATTTTCTGTCAGTAGTAAAATTTAAATACAATTTAAACTAGTTATTCGAAAACATAAAATGATGAAACAACAAAAGTATAAAAAACAAAAGAAAATGGGGAAACAAACACATAAAAGAGTACATAAACAATTTTTTGATAATATTAAAAGTAAAGAATGCAAAAACAAAAAGTATTACATATAAACAATATATGATTAAAACAAAATCACATTGTGTTTCATTTAAACTACAGCATTGACCAAATAATCAGACATATATATTATTACCTGTATAGAGTATATAAGTGAACAATTTCTTTGAATTTAAATTTGAATTTAAATTTGAATTTAGCGCTTTAAAAGCGTTTTGGCGGGCTATCGATAGCTTTCTGCACAGCATATGGAACTAGTTCCAGCTCCGTGGTTATTCGCTGAATTCGCCGAGCCGGTTCAACTGTTGGCTGTTATCTGCCAGCTGTTTATGTTGTTTTGTGTTTGCATTGGAGTTTTAAACATGTCTCTTAAGTTAATTCAATTAAATAATGTGCAAATAATTAGCTGCTTGATTAGTGACGATAACGATGATAAACTGCAATTCCATTGCCATGATAAAATTAACGAACTGAGCTACAGCGAAAGCTTGCCAATTTCAGGATTTTCACAACGGATACGGGTGAGTCGCTTGTTAGTCTATTTAGCTTATGGCGATTTCATCATTAAATTTTGTTTAAAGGAACTGAACAAACGCGTGCACTTTCCCGCAAAGGCGGTGCGTATGGCCCTAAGTAGTGCCCAGCCGGCAGAGGCTACACTGAACAGCACGCCGATCAATGGAGAACGCGAAGAAGCAGCGGGCGTACAGCTGAGCGGGGAGCAGCCGGAGCCGCCGGAGCAGCGTACTGTGCTTAGTTTAAAATATCGCATTGAGGGCGCACCGGCGCCGCTTAAGTGGGAGTGGCATTTACGAGTCGTGGACAGTGCAATGGTAACTGAGAATCAACCTCCTAGAAAACTTATACAATATATGTCATCTTTGTGCTTGCAGTTCTATCGCAGCATATTGAAGGATGCGCTCTATGCGGCCACTTATCTAAATGAAAACTTGCAATCCCTGCTGGATGTCGTTCGGAAAAAGGACAAAGAGATCAAACAGTATCGCATAGAAGGAGCTCAGCTGCGTCGAAGTAAGATTAATTCTGTGTGTTTATAGTTGATTGTGTATTCACATATATTATATTTATTTAGGCACTGTGTCCACGGAGCCCTTCGATGTGGAGGCCTTTCATATGCAACACAAGCAGCTGCTGGCGGATGTGGCCGCCTACGTGCATGTGCGTCAAATGCTCGCTGATGATGCACCGACACCTGCGACCAGTATCAAAAGCGAGGCACCCATGGAGACGGCCAAGCCAGCTGGTGTGGCTACCACAATTCCGTGCAGTACAGCAGCCGTGGACTCGGCAAAATCGATTAGTCCACGCAACAGGTTGAACACAAAATACATAAAAGTTAAATGTTAAATCAAATATTAATCAAACTTGTTGCTTGCAGGAAACGCAAAGCAATGGAAACGGGCATACAACATATGGAACGCAAGGTTCTGCAGCGTCGTCGTGTGCCTCAATTGCAGTATAAGAACACTGAAAGCCAGGAATCGGACTTAGATGCTGCTCTTCATGAGTCCAAAGCCGCTGTCAAAGCTGAAGCTGAGATAAAACAGGAACCCAATACTGAAACTACCAGTGCAATAGCTCCAGAGACGGACCCAATCGTCGATTCGCATAAAACTGAGCTGGATGATATCATGCAATTGATCAATCGCACCTCGGAGCAAACCAGCAAAATGCTACAGGCACACAATATCACCTAAAAGCGATAAGGATAGCAATATGTTCATTTTATCTCGCTCTCTTTCTTTTTTATTCTCGCTAACCGCGGCTGAAATACCTTTGAAACAAACTTGTTTTGTTAATGCAATATTTTTGACTTATTTGAATTTTATATAACAAAATTTAAAAAAGAAATTTATTTATAGATCATATATCTAGCTGAATATGTAAATCCGAATGAGTACAGCAAAAGAAAAACATTGCATTCACCTGCTTTGAAGTGCTTTCAAAACAATTGTGTATATATAGATTGTAAGTAGATATTTAAGAGAAACTCATAATTATTGTAGGCAAAATTGTTACCCTTCATAGTAATTCATTTATTTTTGAAATTTTAATTCAAAGCAACTTATACAATTATTATACTTAAACATTTTAATAACACTTTTGCTTTATAATTTGTACAACAACTTTATATTATATTAAATGCACGTGTATTTATACATACATACAAACTTATATATTTTATAGATGAAATTGTGTTTTTAATAAATTATAAAAGATAATTTGCTCGCTAATTACTGATAATAAATATATGTAGATGTCCAAAGCGTGTTCACGCAGCTTATGTTATTGTTGTTGTTGGTCTGCATGTCCCATATTACCGTTAGTTGACAACCTGTTGCAAAACAACAAAATCTTATCGATTTGCTGTATAATAAATTTGTTGTTTCCTAGTTTATTTCCCAATATTTTTTTTTTTTTTTTTGCCTTTAAACAATTGAATAGAATGCCCGTTACGTCGATGTTATTCCTGGCAATGGTCCAGTTTCTTCCACAGTTAATATCCGTAGTTCAGGGTAAGTCGCGGCACAACGTTTTTCTAATTGGACTTATCTTAACATATTTATAAGGATGTGAGTATGTGTCTTAGTATATATTAATGTCTGTTAAAAAGTACAGCAATCATTTGAAATCACTTTAGAGTAACAAAAGAACGTGCATTTTGGTAGTATTTCAAACAAATGGTTTTATGTGATGTAATGTTTTCAGGCACACTTCAATTTATTTCGACAACTAAAACTTAGCTTAAATTTATGGAAAATATTTTCTTTTTTGAAATATAAGGCAACGCTGAAATGTTTTTTTTTCGGTCTTTAGAAAATAAGTGTTGCTATTTTTTCTTTACAAAAATGCGATTAGACTCGAATCACTTTTGATTGAGACAAAAAGCGTCAAGATTTCATAAATACTTTTTGGGCAGGTGAAAGAAAAATTATCGGTGGCTCAGATGCAGATATCAGCAAGCTGCCATATCAAGTGTCGGTGCGTTTGGGACGCAATGAACGCCACTCCACTGGCAGCGGGCACATTTGCGGCGGAGCTGTGATTTCCAGTCGATTGATTGTCACGGCGGCCCATTGTTTCTACAAGTGTGTTAATCTGAACGAAATAGTCGCTTGATTAATTGCACTCGTTATGTTTTAATTTGTAGCATCGAGAAAGATAGCTTTCGAAAGGCAACGGAGTTTGAGGTGGTAATGGGGGACACCGATCTGCAGTACAAGTCCCGTTCCAGTCTGACCTACAGTGTGGAGAAGGCGTATATATATCCGCGCTTTAAGATCTCGCCAATCAACCACGATATTGCCCTGATAGTTATTAAAGGTGTTATACCCGAGTCATCGATTGTCAAGGCTCTGCCCTTAAACGAAAAAGTTATAAGCCCGGATACTCCATGCGTTATCTCCGGCTGGGGAAGTACCACATTCGTAAGTAATCCTTAGCTTTGGCTCAGTAAAGAAATAGACTAGTAGATATTGTATCTTTTGATTGAAAATAACTTTAGAGAATGTAAAGGACAACAGTTTGAACTAACAAATCGATACCAAAGTTGGAACCGTTCAATATTATGTCTCTTGACCTTACAGCCATGGTTATTATTTTAAATGATTATTATAGATAATGATTTGATTTTAGGACGGCGAAGGGAGCAACTCACTGCAGGCGGCAACTGTGAAGGTAATCCCCCAGGACATCTGCAATTCCAGTTACCTATCTCTGACACCGACGGTTCTGTGCGCCGGATTTATGAATGGCGGCGTTGATTCCTGCCAGGGCGACTCCGGCGGTCCGCTGAAATGCGGGGACACGCTGGCCGGCGTCGTTTCGTTTGGGAAGGGCTGTGGACTGAAAGACTATCCGGGGGTCTATACGGACGTTAGGGAGTACGTTGATTGGATACGGGAAACAAGCTCCCATGTAAGCGATTCACCCGTAGAAGTCGCCTGTCAATTGAAAGCTTTGCATTGCATTTGCCTCACTGTCTTGGCCATGTTTGTAGCTGTTGGTTAAGAACTTTTTTAACTTTTAATTGTAAGTCCACCTCCTTGGTATGCGATACAGAAAAAAGAAATGTAGAACTGATGCAAAACTGAAAAAAAAACACTGATCACCATTTATAGATTTAAATTAGCAGTATACATTTTTCCTTAATTTTACTATGCATTCGAAGTCTGTGTATGTCAAAAGTTAGATGCATTTGACCAAGTCAATGCAAATATTCAATTTATTTTTCTCTGGTTGTGATTATATTAAATAGTTAATGTCTTACAATTGCTTAAATAAATAATAATAGTTTAAAGTGCATGCTACCCGCCAACAATGTTCATAAAGTTACCCAACACTGAATCCAACCAATAGTTTAGTTCATTTGTGAACCGTGTCCGATATACTTATTAAATGAACCAGCTGAGGTTGGTCAATTCATTATTTTCTCAAAAACTGTATTTACGAATCACAAATTGGTATATCGTACATTGTTGGCGTAACTAACGATTTTCATACATTTTTTTAGCATTTTGAAGGTGAAACTGTGGGCTTCAATCATGTATACCTATTATTGAGGACCATTGCCTCTAAATAACTAAATCTTTAACATTTGCTAAGAATGCATTTTTTGACTTTTCATTTTACTCATAATAAACTTTTTCTTCAAAAAAACAATCATGCAAAAATATGTATTTGATTGATTGCTTAAAACCAAGAATATAATCAAAATACATGTCTGGTTCCAGCTCAGTAACAAAAAGTTCCGATAATCGACGCAAAGTGTGCGTTGCTAATTTTAACGAACGACATCTCTATTCGTCAATATCTATTGATGGCAGCAAAAACCTAATAGAGACGTGAATTTGGAATGATAAACGATGCCTTACTTTGGACAAAAACTTAAAGAAAAAAGCATCGATGCTGCAATCCCACAAGAAGGAAATTAAGTAGATTTGTTGCAACATCATTAATAGAGTGACTAAAATATAATTGCCTTAAATGATTATATTACAAAATTTATATCGATGTTATATTGGCTTTTCACCGATATTTAACCATACATATGTGGGGAATTAATATTTCGATACCTTTCTTAACTATACACGGCCGGCATGTTATCGAAGGGACTGTGCCAAGGATTGCAAAGCAATACATCCTTATATAGCCATGGCCATGTACGCACATAAGCTTAAGGATGCATTGCATGCGATATATGTATGTACATATGTTCGTGGATGCACTTGTGCATACATACGATTAAGATATCTAAAGGTTGCGAAAGGGTCGGATTGTTATTTGGCTCTGCTGCGAAACGCGATTTTGGAAAATTTGACATCACAATATCAGTTTGTGCATGGTTCACAATAAGAATCTATGTGATATATTGAATCGATTGAGCTGTAAGGTGTGCTGTAAAACAGCGGATATATACCAGTCTACATTAAATTTATTTGCTTATTTTTTCGTTAAATGACTTCTAAAGCGACATATATTTTATACTAACGCATCACTTTGAAATTGTGACGTCACAATAATAAGAGCACAAAAGTTTTTGCATAACCTGTGTTACTCTCTCAATTGTGCACACTTACACAAACGAATGTACTACATGTGCTCGCTGCATTTGCCGTGTGCTCGCAGTGCAAATGCAAAGCGCATGCGCCAAAAATGCGCAGTTAGAAGCAGGCAGGCAACCACAGCCACGGCCAGCAGCCAAGTAAGTTGCGAACTTATATGAGAGCAGAAAATCGTAATATATTCAACGTGCTTCATGCTGAGCGCAAACAGTAATTTATTTATATTTAACATAAAATGCTCGAGGCCTGTGCCAAGCGAATGTCCTTTGACGTGTGAACGTAACGTGGTGTATGTAAAATATAATTGTGATAACATTTTTTTTTTAATTACCGTTTGTGACAATATTTTGATGCAATTTGGATTGGCAATTGAATACGAAAAATAGTGTGTACATATGTATGTCATGCATATGTACAACATGTACATAAATACATCCATACATACATACATGCAAATCAAGTAAAAGCAGGGCAAAAAAACGGGCCTTTCGTGCGTGTTCCCCTTCTTTTCTATTTTTTTAAATGTTTTTTTGAAATTTGTACATGTACATAAGGATACACATACATTATGAATATGCATTTATATGTGAGAAACCAAAAAGGAAAATACATAGTATGTAATACGGTACATCTACAAAGATTTTTACGTACATACACATGTACATATTTGCCCAGTGTGTGTGTGTGTGCATGTAAGCGTGTAAAATGACAGCCGCAGCATCAGCTGCCAGAGCATCAGTGAGCTCATAACAGTGCGCGAAAACGTCGAAACCTTTTTTGCCCAACTATTTTATTGTGAGTGAAAAAGTTGCTAAACGTGTGCACAAGCGTACATAGTTCCACAGGGACGTGCAAATGTATGAACACGGATATACATACGTTTACATAAATATAACGTGCTTAAGTATGCTATGAATAAACTCTAATGCACAATAACGTGCATTTGTATATACTTATGTTTGTATGTATGAAAAGTGTTAAGCAAAAATCATTTTGCGCAAAACATATTTAAATAAACAAATACATTAAAAAACATTTCACAAGCTTACAAAAAAATTACTATTTAAACACAGTTTTCTAAGCCTACCTTCAGGAGTTTTTGCTAAGCCTGAAAAAATACCAAATTAAAGCTATTTAGTGTTGATTATGACAAAAATATACAAAACAAAACCAACACTGTTTGCTAAACAAATTAAAAAATATTAAAATTGGTGTCATAATTGTAAGCAAGCACAATTTAAACATAAATAATGATATGTACCTATGTATGTATATAAATATGTATATATGTATAAACATATATATATATATACATATATTTAGCTTTGGCGGTAAATTCTGCAAATGTTGCAAATTTTGTAATAGTAAGATAATATAAAACAATTACGAACGCTTAAGTAGACAGTGGCCGACCAAGAGATACCCTGTGCCCTGCACAAAGTCAACAGCCCATACAACTGCAGCTTACCCTAGCTTACCTCAGATTCCACTTCATTTGATGTACCCGGCCCTAATACTCTCTGTAATGTGCTTGAAACCGGTATTTATCGATTTATGCAATTTGTAATTAGTTGTCCAAAGGAAGTTAAGAAATCAAACTTTAAATCTAGCCATTTATAGTCAATGTAAGGGAAACGCTTATACTGACAAAGATGGCTAAATTATAAAAAAAAAACTTGATTGGTTCGGCGATGCCGCCTAAAATCGCACAAAAGTAATATACCCTTTTTGTTCATTGCAATAGGAACCGGGTATAAAAAACATGTGGAAACATATTCGAGTGCTCGCCGTTTCGTTGCGTTTCTTTTTGTCTTTGCTTCAGCATAAATACGTACATACATACTTACATATGTACATTCGTACGTACATTGGCATAGGCATTTGTTTTTTCTTATCTAAAAATACCGTACATAAATTTAAAAGACAAATAAATAAAAATAAAGTAAATAAATCTTGCTCATGTCGCATATAAAATTCTCTGTAGATTTCTATGCACACATACCTAAATATGAATTTACTAACTAATTAGTTTAATATTTATTGCCAATTTTAACAATACAATTGTGAATGCATATACATTTGTATGGATATAGTATGTAGATATATGCATATATAGTTAGCTTGGGCTTTATTTTATGCACGAATGAAAACACGAGAGAAAAGGGTTATCTTCGAAGTGCCAAAGATTTAATTCCACTATAAATATGCGTTATTTATGTTTAGTCAACTGTGTTTTCACACAAAGGATTGCTCTTTGAGTCATTGTTTCTAAAGATCATATTGACACTCTCAACTTTGAAGTTTGGTATGAATATCTCCAATAGGAATAAAATCGTTCAGCCTTGATATAGTCGTCTTGCAACCAAACGACGAAGCTATACCAAGTGTAAAGAGATAAGTTTGCAAAGGAACTGACAAACAGACATGGTTATATCGACTCGGCTATTGATAATACACATGTTTATATATGTATGTACTTTATAGGGGCAAAACTAAAGTAGCCTCCGTAAGGATAGAAAACGCAAAGTAGTCACCTAACTAAAATCAAAGCTCAAACGACGCGCTTCAAGGTCATCGCATAAGTTTACTGCTGGCAACAAACAAAAAAAGTAGTGCAGAAAAAACGAATTGGAAGTAGAAATCGAAAATGTAAAAACATAGAATATAAACTAGAATATAATACAAGCGTATACCAACAGTGGTATTTTCTATAGCATACTTTAATGAGCGCCCGTATGTGGAAGTGCATATGTGTGAGTATACGTGTAACCCACATACAGATATGTGTACACGCACATACAATTGTAATGGACGCTGTAATTGTAATGGTAACACAACCACATTTGGTTTGCCCTGGTTTCGCATAAACACTTCAAGCCGCAAACCTATAAACGGGCATATAAAAACCATTTCATTGCGTATATCAATCATACGCAATGTGTAATTAGAACAATTGCCGTAGGCAAAAGGAAGAAATGAAAGAAATACATTGCGTTCTAACAGCATTATTAAAAGAACGTTGGCTATCAATCGTCCTTTTAGCCCTGCGACAGGATAATACGCCACTAATCGCCTTGTTATGCCTTCCCAAGGTGATTGAACTTGCCGCCGCTGCCACATTCGTCACACATACACACACACACACACACACACACTGGTAAGCTTTTATTTGCGCTCTCGCTCTTCAGCTTTTGCCCATTCGCTTTGCTCTGCGTTCGCCCGCTTCGATTGTTTTAGGTAATATGCATATTACTTAGAGGGCCCCGGCCATTTCTTTGCTTTCTGTGACGGTGGGAGTACGCCTAATGTTCTCACTTGCAAGGTAAATAGTAAATAAAGTATAAATTGTACGCTTTAGTTGGAGTATGGGAAAGCAGACTTTGTGACGTTTCGTACACAGTGATAAAGAGAAATCCAGCAAAAGAGAGCATTCATATGTACGTACGTACATACATACATATATATTTGTATTTGTACGTATGTATGTATGTGCTGTAGTTGCTTTTAGTGGTGGACGGGTGTCGTGTTTTTTGATTTTGTGACAAGTCGAACGCGTTGACTTGAACTACATTTTAAGCCTGTTAAAATATGTACGTATGTATGTAAGTATGTCCATATATTAATACATGTTATATATGTACAGAAATGTATGCGTTTCATTTTGTAGTGGTGATATTTTTGATCGTGACACTTTTCCATCTCTAGTTGCTCCTTTATCATAAACCAGATCAGCCTTGCATAAGCCACACCTCTATTTGAATCCCAATTCGATCTATTAATATTTGATATAGTATACAAACCTGCTGACATAAAATATGATTTGAATAATAATTAAGCCCAAGCATTTATGAGTTATAAGCGATCCTAATAAACACACACACAAGATAAAAACACACTCAATCGAACATTTTTTGTCGGGGCAGAGCGAGTGAGAAAATTTACTTTTGAGCACAGCGCTCGCCAACAGTGTTGCCAACGTTTCAATTTAAGGAATTGAGCATCTCTTAACTTAGTATTGTCAAGACAATTCGTTTTTGTAAATTCTTTTTGTTAGCCCTATATGAATAATTAACATAAAACTACATTTGACTTATTGCTAAGCTTATTTTAATTTAATTCAATGTAAAAACATAAACAAATTAATTTAATTACAAATGTGATAGCAAAAAGTTTTCACTAAATCATTTTCAATCCAAACTTAAACTGGATTTTATGAGGCGGCTTGGCAACACTGTTTTCAAGGGACCAGGGCCTCCCAGGCCTGGTCAGTCGCTCATTCACTCATTCACTCAGTCCGTTGTTGTATTCCGGGGGCACGGATGCGACGCCTAACGGTGCCCAGGCAAGAGCAGGGTAGTCTCGCCGCAAAGCTCCGACACGCGTCAGCCAATCAGTTATTGTTCGTTTAAAGTGGCTAAAAGAATTGAATAAAATAAAATAAATATAATCTCTAATATCTGATAGCTACATATAAACATAAATACGTATAAATATATGTGTACATACATATGTGTGTTTGTGTGGCATGTGCGAGCGCAAAAAAACAAAAGCAGCAACAAAACTTGCTGAAATAGCGCAAAACGAGACGCACTCATATATGTACATATATCTGTGTTTATATATCTATACATACTATATGTCTGTATGCTTATGTACACATTTAGCCGCCAGAGCAGACAGCAGACTGTAGACGCTGTATGTAGATACTGACAATCAGACAATAGCCGCGGCAAAAGCAACAAACAATTTTGGGGCGACAAAAATTTCGACATTACGATTTTTGTTTCATTTATTATTTTTTTTTTGTTTTCGGTGCAAATGCAATTCTCAGCGCGTGCATGTTTTAAACAACACTCTATCTATATAAAATGTGTGTAAAAACAAATAATTTGATTATGTTTTTTTGGGTTTTTTTTACAGATGCGCCTGCCTACAGCCACAATTTGAATTTGCATTAGGCATACAAAACTATGAAATGAATTGAATTGGATGCGTAATGTGCACATGCGTGCCTAGAAATAACACACACACATATACACGCACACACACGCGCAAATTGAATACCTGCGTCAATCATAGTGGAAAGTTAAAAGTTTTGTGACGTCAAAGTTCGCATAGAATTTAAAAAAAAAAAAAACAACGACAACTGCCGAAAGAACAAAAAGAACTGCATACGCCAAAAAATATTTATATAAATGTAACTGGAAATTATATAAATACAATAATAAAACAAGTGCATACAAAATTGAACTAAATCAAAAGAGAATAAAACAATATATAATTAAAAATAAGTGCATACATTTATGATAATTATATTTATATACATATATATATATATATATGTGTGTAAAAATAAATATATATATATGTATTCAAATACAGTTACAGCGCCAAAGACATGCATATAAGTTGTACATAGTACATACACAAACTGATGAACACATTATACTTGTATAACAAAATTTACAGCAAATAGCACCATAACAAGTGATATTAAAGTATATATATAAAATATATATCTACATATATAGAGAGGGAGAGAGAGTTTTACGCGATTTAAATACACAAAAACGAAGGTAAATCAACAACAAAAGGAAAAACAACAGCTACAAAATGCCAGTGAAAAAGCAAGGTAATCATTTTTCCATTAAAAATTATATATTTTTACACACATACACAATTCGACTTTTTGTTTTTGTTTATTGGTGCATTAAAATTTTGAAATAGTTTGCGATTTATTGACTAATTGCGCAAAATTAGTGCATATTTTGTAAATACCACATAAACCTAGTTGCAAATAAACAATATCATATTGCAGTCTTTAATTGTACAATTGAATAACTACCTATGTTACATATATATTAACCTAATTTATAGCGAGCCCAATTTTAGGACCTAATCAAAGTATACCTAAAACTTTTATTTAGAACTTCTAAAATCTTTTTCTTCATCAACAAATTTTAAAAATGCACAAACTTAAGTTCCATATATTTTTATTATTAATTCACGTTTGATCCGCTTTGTCCATTGCCTTAATCGAAATAGTTGAAAAAAAATATTTAGAAATATTCTTTTCATAAAAAATATGAATGTATGTTTATACAAACGTAATTGACATGCATTAGACGGCTGTAACAAACCAGCAACAAAACTGAGCCACAATAAATAGACCTAAGCGAAAGAAAAAAATTAAAAACGAAAATTAGAAACAAGCAAATGCTGCCAAACTTTTGCAATGGGCAATAAATGAAGGTCAACATAAGCCATGTGACGTGTTTTGCGAAGACGCCAAAGATATGCATGCTTACATACAAGTACACTCAGAGAAAGACGCTATCGATTACATTATGAAATGTAAAACGCTCCTTAGATTAAGTACTGTACTTAAGTAAAAACCAACAGGAGCTTGAACTCATTTTTAATTGAAGTCACAAATCATACCAGCTATAAAATAAAAGCAGCCAAAAATTCACTTAGTACAAAAAGCTATATATTTTCGTTGAGTGTATGAGACACACATATGTGCATATACATACATATTTTTATGCATATGCATATATATATATATATATATATATATATATATATATGTGTGTGTGTGTAATCAATTTGTTGGCACAGCGTCGGGCATTGGACGACTTTTATGGCAATGTCATCCAGGTTGGCTGTGCGCTGACCCCAAAGAATCCCAAATGCCTGCACAGGCCAAAGCCGAAAGCTGAAAGCCGAAAGCTGAAAACTGAAGCATAGCTAAAAGGTAAAGCATAAATAGTTGGGCTAACAGCGAACTGGGGCAATGGGCAGGGACTGGGACAGAGGCAGGCGCTAATTTAGCTTTCGGTTTTTTAAGTCAATCTTTATTGATTTATTGAACTAAAGAGCCACACATAGTGTGAATGGGTTTTTTACGGATGGGCATTATGAGACAGTACGTTGTCGCTGGCGTAGCGCGGTGGTTGTGGTCGTGAAATGGACTCGGACACTGATTCGGACAGGGAGAAGAGCAGTGATCCGAATGAGGAGCTGCTGAGCAGCGACAACAAAACGTTCCACGATGATGATGACGACGACGTGGACTCATCGCCCGACGAGGATGTCGACAACTCAGATTCGATCGACCCAATTAGGCAAATCGCTGCGGAACAAGTCCAAGCAACAGCCGAGCAGCTGCTGGTGGTGCTCAAGCAAACGGAAGCCATCGAAATGCAGCAGCAGCAAATCGATGCAAATGTTGATGTGGCAGCAGGCAGCACAGCAACTCTGCAGCAGCTAGTTGCCACCGAAGCTGCCACAACAGCTCAGGCAGCCATCATCCAGCCGCTGGTCGCCAGGTACAGCGAGAACGTGCGCGAGTCTGTCGAGTGTTTTTATTCAGCACAGGATCTCCTGGACTACGGTCATATGCTGTCCTTCACGGCGGAGCAGCGCACGCCCGATGTTGAGTCCGGCTATTTCGACAAGTCCGAAAGCGACGATGTCTCACGCGACGAGTTCGAGTCGCAAACGTGCCATGTGCGCCGCCTGGAAGAAGGAGCTCAGGCTCTGCCCATTCTCTCCAGCCAGGCGCTGACGTCCGCTGCCAGCAGCAGCAGCTCGGAGAGCCTGCGCCTCGAACTGAGTCGCTTTTGCAGCTCCATGGAGGCCTTTGAACGGCAGCAGCAGCTCATTGATGAGCAGCCGCAGGAGCAAATGAAGGCAGCTGGCGAGGATTCGACAACGAGTCAAAAAAGTGAGACATATGTATATAGATTATGCAGCTCTGTTTGGTCAAGGCAGGTCAGGAGTCGATGGGTGGTCAAGCAATTTCTTTTTGTCCTTAACCTTAAAGAGGTCATTAGAAAAATGATGATTGATGATTAATGGTATTCAAAAAAAATATTGCGTATACGTAACATAAAGAATTCTTGCATACAATTTTTAAACTAAGCACTTATTTTAAAAACCAAAAAGTAAATATCTTTTAAATTTTATCTCTTTTATTTCTTTTTGCAAAGCTATTGTAAAATTTAAAATTAAGTTATATATAACGCATTATAGTTATTTCTTATACATTTTGTAATTTGTATTTTCGGTTTTTACATTGCAGAAGCTCATCGAGCCCTTGAGCTGCTCGAGGATTATCATGCACGGCTGTCGGAGCCGCAGGATCGTGCTTTGCGTATTGCAATCGAAAGGGTTATTCGCATTTTTAAGTCTCGCTTATTTCAAGCGCTACTCGGTGAGTAAACGATTTATCGATTGGTTGCGGTAATCGATAATCAGTCAGTGATTGATAAGTTATACATTGATTATTAATCGAAATCTATAAATGTGTAGATTAAAAACCTAATTAGTAAATTTTGAACATATCGATATGTATCGATTTTTAATCGAAAGATGAAATTTTAGAGCTTTAGAAACAGTTATTTTTATGGTCCGAATTTTTGTACTATTGTCAATAGTGATCAGAGATTTAAATTACGTTACTTTTAAAAAGTTATCGATGATTTATAAATATTGCAGTTTTCTTTTATCCGCTGGCGTCTTTTAGTTTCGTAGATGCTTTTTTCGATGCTTATCTAGTTAGCTTTTATTTAAGTCGAGTTTAAAATTGTGTTTATTTATGTTAAAAATTGCTTCATCTGAGAATTGCAAGCAGTTGAGAAAACTGTAATCTCAGTCTGGTCTGGTTTAAAGTTTCTGTAATTTCCGCAAAAGATTTTCAAGCTGAGTCATGTAAAAATATACGAAGTCGAATGCTGATGTTGTAGAATTGAATCCACAACTAGACAAACTTTACTTTATGTAAGCATAAACAAAAAACAGCTTTTACTGCATTCATTGTCCAGACATTGTATGCTTGTATGAAATACATATGTAGTACATATGTTTATGCCCCAATCTACACTCAGAAATACGAAATTAAGAGCACTTACAAAAGTTCTTAATAAAGTCGAATGTTCTTATTTAAAAATTAAGACTTTATGGTATTACATTTATTATTCAAATTGTTAATTTATGCACTAGATTTTCGCTGAGTGTATTTTCTTTAACATTGTCTGACTCTTGAAAACGCAATGGGCTACGCATTGACGTGTGCGGGAAATTGAATTGACGCATTGAACTTTTCATTTGGGCCACTTGAATTTGATTATAGCGCAGCGTTTCGATAGGCATTATGTAGCTCCACCCACCCCACCCCCTCCGCACCACCTCCGTTAACGCTGCTAACGCTTGACCTAAAAACTTTTCATATGCCAGCGAACTGACAGTTTTATTTCCTGCTACCACCGAAGTCGCTGCGTTTTCCAATATACAAATCGAGCGCAAACTCGTAAGCATATAAGAACATAGACAAGCAGATACCCCGTAAATTCATTATATGTAAATATGTTTGAGAAGGACTTCTGCTCTTTTTGTTCTTTATGCCCTCTTCTATGCGATTTTCATGTTTTCAAGTAAGGCCTCTTTCCCTTCGATTAGAGAGAACTACATACCTCTCGTTTCTAGACCGAAGAGTCTTTTGGTTGCTATCTTTATTATTTTTTTATTTTATTGTGAGCAGATCTAAAGTTAAAGTATTTGGTTTGAGCCGTGAACCGAACTAGCGACAAGTTTTTTCGGGCTTAAAGTCATATCCTTAACTTTTTAATATGCTTTAACTGAAATGTGATAACTGTGGAATGTACACTGGGAAAAAATTGGTTTAGCTTTGGAATCATCATAAAGTGAGTCTCATATGAAATATGTTCTAAAAATTGTTTAGAAATTTATGTAAATACATTTACTTTCTTGTAGATCGGATGGAACGATAAAAAAATACACTGGAAAACTTACTTGAAACTATTAACCGACCTTTATTGAAGGAATTACCCTGCAGAGTGGCACTGTTAATTAAATATATATGATAGTTTGGACCTAACAAAAGCCTCAATCGATTTAAAAAAAAACTTATGATCTAGGCAGGAATTTAAAGGCAGTTTTTGTAAAGTTAATCAAAGCTTTACTTACAAAATATCGGTTATAGGATTATTTTATATACTAAATACTATTATTTTTTTTACTGTTCATTAAAAAAATATTAAAATTATTGTGAAATTATAATTCTTTCAAAAAAAAAAAAATCTTTAAGCTGCCGTTTACTAAACAAAATTCAAAATAAAAACTTGTTCTTAATGAATTATAAACAAGATAAGAATAGTTTTCCTATTTTATGCACTTAAACTTCAAATAAATTACATATAAGCATAATAGAACATTATTTGTTGTTGAATGTATATTAATGTATTTTTCTATATTGCAGATATACAAGAATTCTATGAATTAACATTATTGGATGACTCGAAAAGCATACAGCAAAAAACCGCCGAAACATTGCAAATTGCGACCAAGTGGGAGAAAGATGGACAGGCCACAAAGATAGCCGATGTAAGTTGAAAAGATTACATAAATATATATACATATAATATGTGTACCCATATAGTAGCTGTTGTGTGGCAAGCTCAATAGGTCATACTAGTGAATATACATATACCCTAACTGTAACTGTAAAAGTGACTGAGCTATAAAACAAAACAAATGTATAGAAATCTTTGATTTGATATTCCAGCTCACAAAATGTAGCTTAAGTTTTGGTTAGTTTTATTTTATTTTATTTTATTTGTAAATATATATGTGTGTACTTGTATGCGTGTTAAACAATTCGTAGCACTTAGTTAGTCAAATAAATTGGTAATTTGTGTTGTTGCCACGTGTCTAGTTAGAAATCCATATACCCAAAAATAAAATAGAGCGTGCCGAAGCTCATTAATGTTGAGGCACGTTGGTAAAGTATTCGATTTATTTGCAGCTACTTTATCAAATCATTTAATCATCATTAACATACACGCATTTTAGCATATTTATGCCTTGGTTTCTTTGCTATTCAAATAAATATATACATGTATACATATATATATATATATATATAATACACTCAGAGAAATAAAGACGTAACAAAGCGAAGAACTTGCTTTAAAAAGGAATTTTCCCATGTAAACTTTTAGAATTTTACACTAACAACGCTTCGTACAAAAGTCTTGATTATTTCTCTGAGTGTAGTCATTAATTTTTTTATATGTTTAACTGTAATTAGCCAAGAACAACATTTAAAACTCTTTTTCATATCGCGCTCTCTCACTATCTATATCTTTCTCTCTGTCTCTCTCTCTCTCTTACTTTCTCTTTCTCTGTGTGTATGTTTAATCTCCTACTTTTACTTAACCCACTATGCAGTTTATAAAAACCACAACTCTTAATCGCAATTGCGCCTATGAATTTAACAACGATGCCACAAATCCCAATCCAAGTTCAAATCTTAATCAAAACGCGAACGCGGCCGCGCATGCCGAGGCCTTGAGCAGAACATTTAAAAATGAATTGGAAGAGATTTTGGTAAGCCCATCAATTCATTCGTTTCCGTTTTCATTCTCATCACAAACAATTATCAATATAACCATAACCAAAAACAAAAACTAACTATCTATCTAAATGTCATAAATCTAACTATGTCTAACCACTATGATATTCTTTGAGTTGTCCTTTTTGGCCTAATTGATTGATTTCGGGCCAAACTAAACACTGATGAGTGATGAATGTTTACTGATTGTGGGGCTGCTTCTGTGTGGTGGGTGGTTTAGTGGTGGGTTGGTGGTTGGCGCCCCTTGGACGCTAATTCGACATCAAAGCAATATACGCAAATTTTGTTTTCGAATTTAATTCAATTTCGCTTTTGGAAATTAAATTAAATTCCACTATTTAAGTTAACATCCGAAGCTAATTTTTGTTTATGCTATATCTGCAATTAAATGCGAAGAAAAACAATAAAAAAACAGCTAGAAAGAAAAGTTCGCTTCGGGGTGCCGAACATTTAACAGATTTACGATATATTTCCCCAATAATCTAGCTGTTTTATCTTATGTGTTTATAGCATTTCCCATTTCCGATGTGATGTTGTAAAAAGTTAATTGATATGGAAAAGCTTTTAAAACAAACATTTTTTATGTTTAAGAAAATACATTTTTACTTGATTCAATGGGCGCTATATTATGGCTTTATTTAAAATATGAAATCTAGTTATACATTTTTGATCGATATATATAAGTATTGTAGTTCGATATTAAGTTAATGTGGTTTAGTTTAAATATCTTGCAAAACAAGCTTGATAAATATAGCGTAACAGATTTGTTATATCCCATGCTTGATTTCTCAGCTTAAATAAATTATATTGATTATAATGTTTAATATCAGTTTCAATTTCTGTGCTCACACACAGATACTTTATATGCTATCTGCATAAATATGTAAATTGCTGTTGTGTCTGTGAGTTTTGTAAGTGTTGCGTGCGCGCAAAAGCGTAAAGTTAAAATCGGTATGCTGAGCGGGGCAAAACAAAAGTTATGCTGCCAGGAAGTGGCCAACGGGCAAAAAGTGTCAAAACATTTTGAAACGGGCCAATTTTACAGGCGGTTTTTACGGTAACACGAGCCGTGATTGCCTTTCTCGCCTACTTTCAAAGCTGTCTCTCTTTTCCGTTTTCCCCTCTCTCACTCTCTCTGTCCCCCTCTCTTTCTCTTGCTCCCTCGCTCACTCCTATTTTTCTTTTACTTTCCTGGGTCTGTTTGTATGGCTCTGTGCGTAGCCAGGCAACCGTTAGCAACACAAACCCGTGCACCTCGGCATGTATCCTTTTAAATTTGATAAGGACTTAACTGTTGGCGTCGTCTGTTTTGTATTTGCAACATGATTTGTGTTGACCCAGTCAGGGGCAGAATAACGGGAACATGCTGTATTAAGTATTGTTGTACAAGCGGCAGGCGTGGCAGGGGGCGCTCAGGGGATGCGGATGGGGATGGAGGTGGGGGTGGCCAACACGCTACGGCTCGTCGGCTTTGGTCGCTTGGGTTCGTGCTTGGGTTCGTCGACACATCGTTTTGTCCTGCGCCGATATCCAGGCTGAACCACGTATTGATGTTGACATGCGTAGTACGTTAACGTAAAACGTGAAGCGTATAGCGTAAAACGTATCCATCTCTCTCTCTCCCTCTCTTTTTCACTCTCCGTCTCTGTGTGTACATATGCTAACTTGTTACTGTATAGTATGCAAATGTTTGCGACAGCTTCTCCTGATTTGCTTATGACCTGATTGCACACCGATAACTGATAAGGACACAGATGTATGCGTGGGTGGGTGAATTTTCGAGTGTGTGCTTCTGCATCAAATATATTATCATCGTTTGTTCAAGAGCCCTTCTTAACGTCTTAACTAGTCCAAGGCGGCGCCATGGTCGAACGTCCAATACACAGACCGTTTAAACCCGCCCCCAGTCCCTTTAAGCCCACTAACGATGCCTTTGGCAATTGATGTTGCTGCTTCTGCTGCTGCTACTGTTGTTGTTGTTATTGTTGTTGTTGTGGACGCTAGCGTCGGCGCTTCGTGCGTCGCGCGTGGCAGTAACAGCAGCGCCGTCGACGTGTCGAGTCGCACAACTTTCGCGTATCCGTCAAAACTGTCCACGTCTCTGTTTCTTGTTCTTGTTCTTGTTCCTGCGCCCCATCTTTTTCCATATCTTGGCGTCTGTCTTGTACGCGCCATTAATCGTTATCGTGTGTAAAGTGCCGAGCTTTCCGTTATTTGTTAAGACTCGTCTTGTTTTTGTCTCCACATTCTCACAGCAGACAACACTGTATAAAAATGCACTAAATATTGCCTAGAAAACATTTCGTTGTTAAACACTCAACGAACAAAAAATTGCAATTATAAAATTGGTACAATGCTAATATTTCAAATTTTCCAATACGACACGTGCATGCAAACGAGAAAATATTTAACTTACTCGCATTTGGCGAACAGCTGTTAAACATTAAAATACAAATACAACACTTTCTGCTGCCAAGCATTTCAATAAAAAAAAAAAAAAACACACACACACACACACAACTTGCAAGTGTCATCCTTGCTGGCGCACTGAGCGTTGCCAGACTTTGCAAATGTTTCGCTTTAGCGGCGCTGATCTCCACACAAAATTGTCTTTCTTACCTGCTAACTAAAGTATGTATAATAAATACGTATGTATGTATATGTATCTGTTTATGTACATATATGTATTGTATACATTATTGTATGCATTGTCTTCGCTGTATATTACGTATACGTTTGGCAATGTTTTCACAAAATATTTCGATATTTTCGTTTGTAGACAGACAATTTTATACATACAGATACACATATTTATCTATGTTTGTGTTTGTTTGTATGTATGCAAAACATTAACTCACTCGTTTCTGGGATTTTCATTCAGTTTTCTTCATTGGCATTGAGCAACTCATTAAGGCAACAACAAGTTCTTGCTATGTTTTCTATATGTATGTTTGTGTATGTATGTATGTGTTTTACCTTAAGTTTTATTTTTATGCGCGATCGAAATGTGAAAAGGGTGTTTCGGCTTAAGTGACACCTGAATCTTTGGATATATGCTTGTTTATAGACGAATAAACTAAGTTTAGGGGTACGGTTATTGGGGGCTTGGCAAATCACAAATATCTGCCTTAGTTTTCCATTTAAATCTCTATATATTTGACTGAGGATCTCCTCCAAAGATTGTATCAACAAATTGCAATCAAAAAATTAAAATCATTCGATTCTCTCCCAAGCCTGTTGAAACGCTTCCATTATATTGAATATAAAAGGTAGAGATATAGTTTTTGTTTTTTAAGACTTTATTTATGTGAATCTTAAATGATCGATAACTCTAAAAATCATTTTTAAAATCGACTTCTTTAGTAATTCTCGTGTATATAAATAGACCATAATAGCGAACCGAGTGTCGAGATTTGGAACGTGTATGGCGCAGTCGGATACGCCCGAGTGCAACGTATTTACTTGTATTTTGTTGTTGTTTTTCTTGTTGCCTTACTAATTTTTTGTTTTGGCAGCTTGCTTCACTGCCGCCCGTCGTCGCTGCCGTCTTTTGTTGTCTTTCGCCAGTTTTTCGCGCACATTCGATTGGAGCGTCAAGAAACGCGGCTTTTTCTTTTGTGTTTTCCGAATATTACTGGTTTAATCTTCTTTAAATTCTGTCTGTGCGTTCTGTCCGGCAAGAAACACCTTTATCCATATTAACCAAAGAACCAAAAGTAGCCAAAGCATCAAACAGTTTCATAACTGCACCCAAAATGTTTCCGAACAGCAGCAAAAATTGTCGTTAGAGCCAAATTGCATTGTGCAAAGTGAGATTTCGTAACACATATGTATGTATGTATGTATTTATTTGTAATCGGGCTTAACTGTGTACAAAAGTTTGTTTCATTTGTGGTTGCGTATTTTGTGTATACCAAACACGAAACAGGAAACAAGGTCCACCCTAAAGTGCACACGCACACTTTACGTCGCTTAAATAGGTTTAGTGAAAAATATATCTATCTTGAAAACCAATACAGGATTCACACAATAGTGCCACAATAAGTTATCAAAATGAATTTAATTTTAAATAAATCCAAATGTTTATACTTGTTTTATGTTTATACTAAGAGTATCGATTTAGTTTAAACATTTACAGTACGTTGTTCACAGACTCTTAACTAAATTTAAACAAACCAAATGTTTGTATATTCAAAAAGTTAATTTTTAATAGCCGTTGGACAATATCGCCTATAAAACTCATATTTCATGAAAATCATGAAAAAAAAATTCAGCTTGAAAGTAAAATTATGGTTTTGATCAAATTTAGTTTGATTTGTTTTATTTTTTGAATGGACCTAACTATATATTTAGTTTAGCTTCATCTTTCGGCTTTTCTAACGTACTCAAAAATATTTAAAAAAAAGTTCAGAGATTCAGCATAAAACAATATCAAACAAAAATATATGGTTAATTCTTCTATTTGAACCTAAACAAATGTCGACGAGTGTGGCTACAAACACATGGTTGGATTTGTATTTGCCAGAATTTTTATTTGATGTTTTCCTATCTACTCAACATGTGAACTTTTAGTCCGTTGCAAATACATATGTATCGTAATGTGTGTGTATATATATATATATATATATATATATATATATTGGCGCACGTAACAGCCAATTTAAAAGCCAAAAAAAAAAACGTTAAGGAGTGAAAGAGAAACACATGTTCACACACACACATAAGTATACATGCAGATTCACTGTATAAACACAGTGTGTACATATTTATTTGAGTTTCTTTTATGCCCACGCACACAAACACAAACACGAACACAAACAACAGCTTCAGGCTAACGAAGTTGTCTCGGGGTTGGGGAGGAAAATACGCAACTTGTTGCTACTTTTACTCGAGCTTCGTCTACAATGTGTGTATTACAATGTGTACTTAGGCAACGATAAAGGACAACAGCACAAATCCAACTAACTTAACAACGTGCGTCTGTGTGTGCCTGCGCGTGTGTTAGTGCGTTCGTAAATGCAACGCTGTGGGAAACTTTTACTTAAGCCGCAACGAATTAAAATACCTCGCACAATATGATCGACTGGGTATCGATAGTGCGGCACTCGCGACGTCGTTTCTCCAACTATGTCGGCTCGCGATCGCCAGTACGAATGCGTCGACGTCGACGTCAGCTAGCTGCGCCGCCGCCGCCGTCACAGCAACAGCAGCAACAACAGCAACAGCAGCAACAACAACAACAACAGCAGCATAAATCCCGTGTGCTGGAACGAAGAGAGAAGGAACAGCAGGAGGCCGACGCCGACGGCGACGGTGGCAGCAGCGGTGGTGGCCGTTATGTCTGCTGTTGTTCCAATGTAAGGAATTATACGTAATAACATATTACATATGTATGTACGTAAACATACTATGTAGGTGAACAATATATCAAGCACTTCCTTAAATGAAAAACATTCAAAGCACAATTTCTAAAAATTAAGTTAAATTAACTTATTTAACTGTGGGTCACATTTATCTCTTGTTTTGCAGTTATTTTTAAAAACGGTTAACAACAACCAGCAAACAAGATGGCAACAAAAATTTAAATAAATAAATAAATAACAATTCAAATCAATTTAGTTTTTCTCTGTTTAACTGCAAAATAAAATATTGAAATACGTCAGAATTTAGCAAAATATTTTTCATTATTAATTGTAAGTTTCTTATTAGATAATAACTTTCAAGTATTTCTCAAAAATAATTAAGAGGTAATTTTTTTTAATTTTCGCTCAAAAGAAACTTTGACAACATAATTAATAAACGAGTTGGCAGGCAGCTCGTATTTTTTACAGGTAAAGGTAACTTGATATTTGATAAGTTGTGTATTTAAAGTTAAAGGTCGCATTTTTAAGATTAGTAATACTTTATACACTGCCACCATGTGGCAAGTGTCGGAAAATTTGTGTCTAAAGTGTCAAATTGTAATGGCTTTTCTTTTTGGTATTGTTCGCAGAATCAACGCATGCGCATTGAGTCCGATTGTGAAAATGCCAAAGATGCCACAGCCGAAGATGCGGCCGCCAATCAACAAGTGCGCAACTCGCGCTCGCCCCAACAGCAGCAGCATCAGCAGCAGCAACAGGTGGTGCAACAGTTGCAGCAACAGCAGCAGCAGCAACAGCATCTAACGCAAACACAGTCGACAACAGCCAGAAGCGGGACTCAGATAGTAAGTGGCTGCAATTGAATGAATTATGTTTGCTCTTTGCCATAGCTAAAGCTAAATCAACTTACACTAATACACGAATAAGCGTAATTAATTTGACAACAAAATATAAGGCGTATACAAGTAACATAAACTGCCAGAAGAGTAACCAACCAACATTCCAACGTGCCAAGAAATAATGAAAGAAGAAAACTAAATTAATAATAATAAGAAAAACGCAATCGTGCCTTAAAGACCGGATGGCCATAATTGCACCCAAAATTGTTTGGCTCCAGCTAATTAAGCTTAATTTGGCGCTTCATTTGAAGTGAAATGGCTGCCAATGCCGCTTGTTTCCGTTTCCGCTCAAACTGTTGTTGTTACACAGCTTGTACAGTATTTTTTTAAGGCACTCTTAATTATATCTGAAACTCTAACCAGTGTTAAAATGCCAATTGATGTTACATACTTTTATTTTTGTTGTTTTTAAATCATTTTTTACCATTGTTCTCCTATACCTACCATCGATCATAATGTTAACTAAAACTCATTTCGAAATTCTTATTTGTATGCTATGAATATAAATACATATATACTTTTAAATAATTCAAACGTTCAGTTTATTGGCTTTTTTTTCGTTGTTCACATTTTATTTTGATATCATTATTAATTTGGGCATGTCTATGTTATTATACTATTGTATTATTATAAGCTGGATATACTTTTGTATTTAATAAGACATTAAAAGCGACAATGAACCAATTGCTCTTATACATAGTTTTTATTCTGATTGTTGTTTGATTTGTCATTTTTTATGGTTTGTATAACTTTGATATGTATAATTAGTTTTTAATTTTATATATAGCTAACTTCAGCGGGTTAACTTTAAAACTTTCTTTGCCATTTGACTCATATTTTAAACCGATGTATAGACAAATTTTAATCTATATCTAAAAACCGATTTCAGTTTATTTCAGTAATGAAAGCTGCAAATTATGTTCATTATGTTGGTTTTGTCACTTACATTTGTTTAGCGCACTGCAGTTGTAATGTCAATATATATGTAATATGTATGCTACATATGTAAATATATGTAGTTAAACTTTCTACTCATGTTTGTAGTTAATATTCTTATTTAATGATCAATGCGTCTTTTATGCACAATATCAATTTGAGTCTTTAGAGTTGCGCGCCCAGCTTTAAATCAACTCTGAACTGCGCTTCAAGAGTATTTGCCAGCACTGGTGGCTAGAGTCGATAGTATCGCATAATAAGTGACACCGATAGGTAGGCTTAAAGCAATCGATCTTCAGTCCCGTCTCTAGGAAACCAAGCGCAAGCGTCACTCCCTTCATAAAAATGTAAAAAGTAAACACGTCCCTGCCTACATATCGTGCGTGTCAATGTGCAATTTTGTATGTAATCCAAAATAGTTAAGTGTGTATTGGTAATGGCAGTGCCGCGCCGGATTTGATTGTGCCAAAAAATTCGAAGCGCTGTAAACTACAACGATACGGTGTTGCCAGCCGAGACCATTGAAGTGTCAGCGGTAATATATAACCGGTTACGCATTCCAAAACATCGCGACGATAGTTTGTTCACATGCTAGAGGTGGCTTGGCGACAATCGAGCGGTCGTGCAGCTCTAGTCAGTCGCTGGCTCGCTAGAAAAATGCCAACAACACAGCACGGGAAAAGAAGCAGGCATCGCATAATTGCGGCGTAAACGCATTAAGAAAAATATAAAAAACGGTCTGTGAAAATCAGCGCCACGCGGCCCATTGGCCAAGCCAATGCAAACGGCGATTGAAAATGTGCGTGTTTCACTTAGAAATCTGCTTGAAAGTGACCTGCAAAAATATATAATAAAAAAAAACAACAAAAACAAAAGTGAAATTTTGATACATTTGTATACAAACGTGTAGAGCGAACCAAAACAAAGTGCAATCAATGAATACTCGGCTATAACGAAAGCAGTTAGAATAGGTTATTGTTTAAAATTTGTGCCTTTTGCTTGCGCTACTTTTTTACATTCGTCAGAATCGCGTACATATACACGCACACACAATCACACAGAGAAACACATGTATGTGGCTACACACATGCAAGGCGTAGCGCAAAAAAATACCAAAATAGTCGGCGTTGACACAGAGAGTGAGAGCGACAGCACGAGAGCGTAGCGTTTGTTTTTTTTTTTCGTTTCGGTTTTTTTTTTCTTTGGTTTGCCATTTGCTCTGGCAAACAATAAATAAATACGTATGTATGTAATTAGGAAAGCATAACTTGTACGTGTGTAAATATATTTGTGTGCGATTAGAAGATTCTCTCACGCTCCGCCACAGTCGACGGCGTTCGGCAAGTTCTTGGCGATAGTTGTAGTTCGAACTCGCTCACGTTGGCAACGCGCCGCTTGTCTGTGATGTGCTAACACATACGTACATATTTATTAGTTGTTATTATTTATTTTTGTATACAATTTTTTTTATATTGTGGTTTTTGTTTTTGTGTTGCGTTTTGTGAGGATGACACTTGTTAGTGTTGTGAGTCACACGGCAAGAGTACAAGTAACATACGCATACGCATATGTTCGTGTGTGGGTGTGTGTGCGTGATTATACTTCAGTTTAAACGCAAAGCTAAAGGGAAATTTATAACATTTTTTGTTTGCTTAGCACGTAGCCAACGAACGAACGAACGCAACGCAACGTTGCAACGTAATAAGAAAATAACGTAAACGTTTGTGCGACGTCTCTCAACCGGCATTTGTGATTGTGATTGTGTTACGTTACGCTTTTAAAGAGCAACAGCGAGTGAGAGAGTGAGAGAGCGCGCATTGTGATAATAATAATATGACCACACGCAAAAAGAAGCGTCAGGATGGCGGTAGCAGCGGCGGCGGCGGCTTCATTAAGAAAGTCTCATCACTATTTAATTTGGATTCGGTAAAGAAAATAACTATAAACAACAGCACAAACATAGCATTTTTCTCAATATTTGCTTGCAATCGAATTAGAATAATTGTAATGCGGTAAATACATATCGATATCGACATCTTTCGATAAGAGCTGCCCCCACTTCCGATTTATGCAATATATACGTTTTATATTTTTCTTTTATACACATTCTCAATGTTGATGATTCCATGGTTTATTTTTAAATTACGCCAGACGTTCAGACAGCATAAAAAGTTTAACAACAGCAGCAGAAAAAACAAAAAACAAGAACAATCAGCAAGAAAATGCTCTTGCTCGAGCGTACAAACATACACTCACACACACATATGACGAATTTCATCGTATTAACTTCCAACAAATGTCTTTTTACGCATGCGCAACGGAATTTCTCCCAGCGGTACTAGTGAACACACATAATACATCTATACGTACATATAAACTTGTATATGTATCTGTGTGCGCGTGTATTAGTATAATAAATACAGTATTGTAAAATTTGCAAAATTGACAGCTGCATCTCTGTCTTTCGCATGCCGCCACGCATAATGTCACCTACTTAAATATGCATGTGTGTGTGTTTGTTTGTGTATGCACATATGCATAAGAGTCTGTCGTGTGTAAACAGGGCTCACATTCCACCACTCGTCTAGTCACGCTCTCTCACTCTCTCGCTCGCGGTAGATCGCATAGTTGTCTCAAAATAGAAATCGCTCCTCTTCACACACCCATCCGCCTTAGCCACCTAGAGCACCACCCAAAAGCAAAAGCTCGATGAGTTCTCTTAACGGTGGTTGCTTGAATAAATCGCACACACACACACAGGCATGAGTGTATGTATTTAAATACAGTGTGCGTTCGATATAAGGCACTATCTGCCTAATCGTCTTGCATAAATGTTTTCAGTTCATCATTTTTATGAATGAATACAAATACATATATAAAAAATATATGACTTGCATGTTTATTTATAATTTATAAAGAATCTGGACATACACATATAATTTTGGATGTAATATATATATATTTATTGTACCATTGCAGAGAGTATTATACTTTTCGCACGAAATGTGTCACGTTCCAAAAAATAAGTTATTCCGTTTGTCATTCTGTTTCTGAACAAAATATTTAATCAAATTGAAAAGCTGTCGCCATAAAACCGAGCAAAGGAGCGGCTTATTTTGAGGGTTTTTTGTTGTTAAAGCACTTTAATATAGAGCTACCACAAGAAAATAGGTTGGGATAGTAATCGTAAGCAACCCTGGGTTCCTAAGATAAAGGCAAAACAATAAGTCAGTTCAACTCGATATTATAAAGCCCAATATGTGAAAAATCGTTCAAAGATCGAGGTCTTCTATATGCTTGCAAATGTAATTAATCGTTGGCAAGCCGCAGATAACCCTCCTTGCTTGTTTTGTAGTCGATTGGCTTTGTGATGTTCAGAAAGAAGATATAAAAGACACATGTTACCCATATATATATATATGTATATATATATATATATATATATATATATATATATATATATATATATGTGTATATATACTATATGTGTATATACACTTTTATGTGGATATATAACACGTATATATTATATATGCATATATCCCATGAGCATGCCTAATCCATAAACGAAACACAATGTTAAAAACTGTATTGACTGTGAATTCGGTAAGCAATCCACGTCTTCCACTTTGTTTACATATTCGATTTGTGCGGCCTTTTGCGGTTGCCAGACAGAAGGACAATTAAATGTACATATATTGAACAATATTTAGCGTGTGCATTTTGCAGGTGTCGATTTATTTAGATACTCGCGTGCATATACGTACTATATAAAAATATGTATATATATATATATATATATATATATATATATATGTATTTATATATATATATAAATATACAGTACTATATATATATTTCATTGTTGTCATTGTTTACTTGTATATATGTTTGCTCGTATGCATGTATGTATGCGCATGCACTTTTGGCTCTGCGCCACAGGTTCCAATCAGACAGAGGGAGAGAGCGGGAGAGACGAAGAGAAGAGGGCGGTGTGGGGCTGTCGGAGTAAGAGAGCATATTACGTATAACCCACACCCAAACATTTCGTACTCATTCACATTTGGTGGCAATTTGCCGAGCCATATTTGGTACCTACTGCATATATGTACACCACTGACCACAATAATAGGAACAAAAAAAATTATTAACTCACAATAAGAACAAAAATGTCATATTTGTATTTGATCCAAGAGGATCATATGTTTATGCGTTACTTTTTTGTTCCTTATAGACGTATGCATACATATGTATGTATATGTTTAAGCAAATAACAGCAGAGATCTTTCAAAATTGTATAAAAAGCTAGACATTTTTTAAAGCTATGATATTTGTACTGCTTTGAGTGTCAATCAAATAAATTTCCAATAATTTCCTACTAATATTAATGCTGTTTGTTTTTAAAATAAAATATATTTCTGTGTAATTAATTTAGTTTGTCCGCAATTTCTTTTCTTTCAAGTAGATGAGATATTCTTTAAGTCAATACCTATAAATATGTTTATATTATTGATTTAAAATAATGTGACAAAACAAGGTTCGAACGACACATTTAAACAATCGAATTTTAAGTTTTAAATCCTGAATGATATCATATGCAGACGTCAAATATTAGCAAGTTTTTACCTAAACCTAAGATCTGATTAAGTTCATATCTCAAGTGATGATCTCAAGTGTAACTGTTGTTTTGTTAATGAGTGTTATTTACTCATGCTACTTTAGCAGGTGCTGCCTTGTATCTTCCGCTAAATAAAGAAACGATAATTGCCACATTCTGAAACTGGAACTGGTGCACGTATAACGTGTGGGTCTGTGTGTGTGAGTGTTTGTGTGTTTTTGGTTGTGGTAAACCCAACCCCAACACAAAGAGTACAAAGCCAAACCCAAACCCAAACCCCCACCGGAGCATAGTCGAAAAGCATATGAATCCCTTCGATAAGATAAGTTGGTAGCTGATATGAGGACTATGTTGCTGATAGTATACATATATATGTATGTGTGCATATATAGTTGTGTAGTCATATATAAATGCAGTTATGTAGCAAATGTTGTGGCCTAAAACACAAAACCACAACAATTGAAAATACCTTTGCGGTTGTTGTTATTGTTTGGTTATGTGAAAATGCCCCAGTAGTATTAACAACTATGCGACCTTCATAGTAAAAAGCTTCTCGACTAAAAAATAGTTCCATTTGTCGACTTATGATGTAATTGTTTACATAAGACTGTCGGCCGTCTGATTTGTCGGCCAAAAGGCTTCACCTTTAAAATGCTAACTTAATTAAGTTAATCAAATTTAGGCGACCATGTGAATCTAATCAGTATTTTAGGTTTTGGCACAGATAGAAGAAATTCGGTTTGCTGGTCTGCCTACCCTTTAGAAGCTGGCAACAGCGCTTGCTAAATATTTGACAGTAGGTCAAAAAAGAATATCATATATAAAATTTAGAGCAATTTTAAAGAGATGTATTTAAATAAGTTAAACAGAAAACAATTTAAGAAATGCCTACAAGTTATCTATTTAATCAGGTAATCCAGCTGAATATCAAGCTCACTTTGTCAGGAAAATGAAAAACGTGCTCTTAGTGCAAATAGCAAAAGCACGTGTCAAATATTTAACGGCAATCTACATTGCCCCACTTAATTAAATTGTAGTATTTATCGGGCGGATAAACTGTCTGGTAAATAAATTGAGAGCTTTCGCTTTGGTTTAAGCTTTTAAGAAATTGGTCTCACTTAAATTGTAGTATTTATCGGGCGGATAAACTGCCTGGTAAATAAATTGAGAGCTTTCACTTTGGTTTAAGCTTTCAAGAAATCGCTCTAATTTGGATGTGGCAAGATATTTTCCCATACACCTTATAAACCCTTGCTGGCGGCGACCTGACCTACCGCCTGGTTGCAACAGCGAGGGCAGGGCGCGTATAATTTACTCCAATTTGGCGACGAGATGCTGCGCGGCTGAGCTGCGAATTACCCACGTCAGCCGCAGTCGAACAGTTGACGTGTTGACCTGGCGCGAGTCAAAGGTTAATAAGCAATTTGAACGCCGCGACGTCCGTCGCACGTGAGCCGCTTAAAGCAGCCGCAGCCAGCTTTGCATTTCAGCTGCAATTTGTTTTTTTGAAGCGACTGAAGTCGTATACATACAAACATACATACTTACATACTTACATTATGTGCATTTGTATGAGTTGGCAGCGTAATGAATTCATTTACACTTGGTTGCTAATCAATTGAACTTGTTTTTCATGCGTGTCTGTGTGTTTGTATAGGGTATGTGGGTGTGGGTCTGTTTGTTATTGTCATGTTTGTACAAATGTTGCAATTTTCACAAATATTCGAAAGCTGTAATATTTTTATGCTCATGTTGTTCTGCTGGTCTTCCATTGATGTAACTTTGAGAGCGCATCTTTTGTGCGCTACAAACAAGCCTCGTTTTTGGGTGGGGCAGTTAAATGTACATATGTATGTATGTACAGACGAACGCATTTATTGCTATGACAAATTCCGGCTCAAGTCGCTATTAAATGGTCTGCAGCTCAGATTTGTATAAAATATATACTTACTATTTATCAAAGCAGCCGTTGATAGCCTGTGGATCTCATATATATTCTATAATAAGCATATCGAGTTGTTGTACTTAAGCTAAAGTCCGATTTTCATTATTCCAACAGCTATCAATGATGATTGACTTGCTTGTGATCTTTAATTATATATTGTAAGGCTTAAAACATGTCTGCCCCAGATTATAATGATGTTTTTAAGTTACTCACTTTTTAAACAATATAACTTTTATTATATGGAAATTATATAGATTTTATATATGCATATATAGAAAATATGCATTTAAATTGAAAATAGGACACTCGATAAACACATACTTAGTCATATTTTAGAAAGAATACAATTACTTAATTAAAACATGACAAATAAGTTAAGGAATTAATTCTGGATAAAAACTGTTTAAAGGGTTCTTATTGAGAGTCCTTTTCAAGTGATCAAGTCATTGAGGCAAATGGAAAAATGTGAAGCTTGGAATCCCAGCCAAAACGAAGCTCGATTTATTTGTTTTAAAGCTAAAAGCAGTAAGAAAAATATAAATTTTCTTGAAAAATGAGTCTTTTAATATACTATTATTAAAAAAAGTTCCCTTTAAGTAGGCCTTAATCTATATAAATTAAGTCGCTTGCAAATTAGAGCAAGGGTTTATTTTGTTTGCACTAAATTTAATTTATTAAAGTCTTGTTTTATTTTTATTTTTTGTTTTTAAAGAATTACAATTGTTAAAATGAATAATTTTGAAGCAACTGTATGTACTTATATACATATATATATAGATAAAGGTATATAAAAATATTCTTATTAACTGCGAAGAAGCTAAGGTTTTAGTTATGATTTGAACTTATTTCACTTACAATTTTAAGTTTCTTCTTTTCGGTCCAACAATTTTCAGCTACACAAGGCATCCTCGACGAAGGTAAGCTGCGCCGTAAAATCCAATTTTGTGTTTACATACAAAAACAAAAAACAACAGTAAAGAGCTGTTTTATCTGTACTTGTATACGTCCTGTCTAAATTGCATTTGTGTTTTTGTTTTGTCCACATCCGGTGCGGAAATGCATATAAACAACATAAAACTGTGTTATCGCTTACTTATCAACTAAATGTTAGACTTAAGTCGTCAATGTTCAACAAATTATGCATGTGATCAATCAAAAGTAAACACATAATAATATATAATAATTACAATAATAATAATATTCATTGACACCTCAGCTTAATTTTTTGTGTGCGTGTCCTTTGCCCAAAAGCAAAACAAGAATTGGTAGCAAATCCATCTAGAAAAATTAACTTGTATGTGTGTGTGCTATGTGATTTTAATTTGATATGTAATTGTTGGCTAATGCATTCGCAATTCTTGTGCGTTGATGTCTCTGCAGGTGAATGGCGACGATAGCTGGTACTATGAGGACATACAGCTGGAGCGCGGCAACTCAGGCCTGGGCTTCTCGATTGCCGGCGGCACGGACAACCCGCATATTGGCACCGACACATCCATATACATAACGAAGCTGATACCGGGCGGCGCCGCTGCCGCCGATGGACGGCTGAGCATCAACGACATCATTGTCTCGGTGAACGATGTATCTGTTGTGGATGTGCCGCATGCCTCCGCCGTGGACGCTCTTAAGAAGGCCGGCAACAATGTTCGGCTGCACGTGAAGCGGAAACGTGTTGCTAGTGCAACCGCAAATGCCGCCGCCGGCGTCGCCGCCGCAACCACAACCGATGCCCATGACAGCGTCAGCGCAACAGGTGTGTCGGCAACAGCTTCAGCGTCGGCATCAGCGTCGGCGGGGCCAAAGGTTATTGAAATTGATTTGGTCAAGGGCGGCAAAGGTTTGGGCTTCTCAATTGCCGGCGGCATTGGCAATCAGCATATACCGGGCGACAACGGCATCTACGTGACAAAGTTGATGGACGGCGGTGCGGCCCAGGTCGATGGACGTCTTTCCATCGGAGACAAACTGATCGCAGTGCGCACCAATGGCGTAAGCACAATTGATGGCATTTGTAAATAGAGCAGCAATTCAATAATAATAATAACCGTTGTTTTCTTTTGCACAGAGTGAAAAGAACTTGGAGAATGTCACGCACGAACTGGCTGTGGGCACACTCAAGTCGATAACCGACAAGGTGACTCTGATTGTGGGCAAAACGCAGCATTTAACCACCAGTGCATCACAGTCGGGCGGCAGCGTCGGTGGCGGCGTTAGCGCCAGCGTCGGCAGCGGAATTGGCGGACAGCTCGGCCAGCAGTCGCAGGCGCATTCGCAATCGCAAACCCAGTTGGCAGCCACACGCCAGCAGCAGCAGCTTGTGAATTCGGAATCTGCAGGTGCGCTTAACAATGTTGGGCAGTCAGTTGTTGATTCAGTCTCAGATTCATCAGTCATCACCAACTCCATGATCAGCACAATCACAACCACGACCACAACCACACCCACTTCCAATACCAATACCAATACCACCAACAACACCTCCACAAACACCACTAGTTACAACACTAATTTAGGCGCAAACAACAGCCAAATACTGCAACAGACTGTTGCCACAGTCAGCAACAGCAGCAGCATCAGCGGCGGCGGCGGCAGCAGCAGCATTAACAACAACAACATCAACAACAACAGCAGCAACAATAGCAGCAGCAGCAACAACAACAGCAGCAGCAACAACTACAATAACAACAGCAATTTAGTAGCAGCTAGCGTCACAGCCACAGCTACAGCTACAGCTGCCACAATACAACCACAACAAGCACCCGCCTCCGCCTCCAACTCAGCTATTAATGCTAAGCTTGCAATGCCAATTGCTGCTGCTGGCAGCGCCGAGTTCAGCCGATCCCAATCACCCTTGCCACGGCGTAAGCGAATCATATTTGAACTTCCAACTATTCACTATTCGATATTAACATCTGTCTACATCTAAAACTCAAAAACTGAGCCCCACATTCACCAGCTAACGAGTACCTTTATTTTCAAAACTAGCCTCATAACCTACCTATATCTTTATATAAAAACATGCATACTATACCATTTTATATCTGTATATATATATACACATATGAGCATATCTATCAGATATATCAATACTCATTTAGGTTTGGCTAAAATGTTAACACAACAAAAGGCGTCTCTTTGTGGCAATTTCTGAATAAAAAAAAAAAAATTGGGGCTCTTTACTAACAACTGCTAACCTATATAGTTGCTATCTCTCTAACGCTCTTCTTCTAACACCTGTATATATATTAAAATATATATCTTTAACTATCTTTGTCGTGGATCGGGTTCAAACCACGAAGCAATCTTTTGAGTTTTCGGTGATCTCGTTAAGAGCTTGCACGGCTTTTTGCTTGCGTGCTTGCTAAGCTGCTCGTATTTCAGTGTTGTTGGTTAATCTATCTCCATCATGAACATTTTGCAATACTGCAACATTCACTTCGAATCGAAACATTTGACCGACTATAAACGACTGCAATTGTCAAATGCAATCGCCCCACCCAACATGGCATCTACTTTTTTACTACTGCATGCATAACGTTTGTATCTAATTCAATTTGAACCTTGTCTGTCTTATGTACCACTTAGTTAGTCTAAGCTCATCTTTTTACCAAGTTTCTACATACATCTACATGTGTTTAAGTGTGTGTGTACATACTTACATTTGCATCAATACATTTGGAGGCTAACAAAAGCCAACGTTTACACTTTACACTGATTTGTTACTCTTGCCAAACTTATTTTCGATTTCATTTATCTTGTTTTCTTTTGTTGATTATATCAACTTTTTGTTCTCATTTCATAACTTTACTAAAACAAACTTAAGAAGAAAATGTTCAGTTTTATTTAAGGTATTTTCTATTTACTTTTTATCGTTCATATAAATCTATGAAACATTGAAAGGTACTCGAAAACGTTTGCAGATAAGCATAAAAAAAACCCAGTCATTAAAAGTTTTACCCAGATGCGTCATGGAAGTTTCTTTGGTTTTCCTTTCCTTTTATTTTATTTTTTATTATTTTGATTAACACATATCATTGACCATTTAAAAAACTAAACTTTTATTAAGAAATAGGGTTGAGTAACATTTTTTTTATCTATCTTTGTTTTCTTAAGCATTTTCTTATCGATTCGTTTGTTCGTCTCTGTCGCTGGTTTGTGGTTTCTCTTCTAAGTTCTTAAATATTCTTTAACTATATTTTTTTCCAGTCACCACTCGCGAGAGTTTTGCTTTGATACTCTCGTTTTGTGGCGGCCTTAACAATCTACCTATCTAAAACAATTAATGTGAACTCGCGACCTCCACTAATTGCCCTTACCCCTTTCTTTTTCATGTCTCAATATTTGCACGTGTGTGCGATACTTTGTGTGTATGTGTGTAAACGTTTCTCCGTTACACGCGTTGTGGTTGTTATTTATGTATCGATTTATGACACAAAAAAAAAAAAACAAAAAACCAAAAAAAATATATATAAATATATATTATTGGAAAACTATGATACAAATATAAATTTGCACAAATAAATAATATAGAGCCCGGCTCAAGATACGCATCGACGAATGTCCTAGCGGCTGTGCCACCGGGCACACCGCGCGCCGTCAGCACAGAGGATATAACCAGGTGAGTTGCCCTCAAATACCCATTAAAAGTTTGTTATAGTCAATACACACACAACAACAATGCTGTACCGGTCATCGTCGTGCGTTTAAGCCAACTAATCTGTGACGTTCTCTTTTCCAATGCCAACAGAGAACCACGCACCATAACCATACAAAAGGGTCCGCAGGGACTGGGCTTCAATATTGTCGGCGGCGAGGATGGCCAGGGCATCTATGTGTCATTCATACTGGCCGGCGGTCCGGCCGATCTTGGCTCCGAACTCAAGCGTGGCGATCAGCTGCTCAGCGTTAACAATGTCAATTTGACGCATGCCACGCACGAGGAGGCGGCACAGGCACTAAAAGTGAGTTACCGATGGACATATCTATGTCATTTACATGTATCTAATGTGCATTGTTTAACTTGCAGACATCTGGCGGAGTCGTTACGCTGGTGGCACAATATCGCCCGGAGGACTACAATCGGTTCGAGGCACGCATTCAGGAGCTGAAGCAACAGGCCGCGCTTAGCGCCGGCGGCTCTGGCACTCTGTTGCGTACCACGCAGAAGCGTTCGCTCTACGTACGCGCCCTGTTCGACTATGATCCGAATCGCGACGATGGGCTGCCGTCGCGCGGCCTGCCCTTCAAGCACGGTGACATTCTGCACGTGACCAACGCCTCCGACGACGAGTGGTGGCAGGCCAGGCGCGTGCTCGGCGACAATGAGGACGAACAAATCGGTATTGTGCCATCGAAGCGGCGCTGGGAGCGCAAAATGCGCGCTCGCGATCGCAGCGTCAAGTTCCAGGGACATGCGGCGGCCAACAACAATCTGGATAAGGTATAAAACTGAATAACTTGTCTGAAGCGCAAATTGCAACAAGACACTCACAAAAAAATTGTATAAAAAGGCAGTAGATAAGCTAACAAATTTTAATTGTTTGTTTTTGATCTTAATCAATTTAAATCAATTTTGTCAAGAGTTCGTTCAATTTGTATATATATTGTGAATCCTTTACTTTATATAACCCCCAAAGAATACTTATGAGAAGTAAAGATTATAGCTGAGTAAAGCACAAACTAAATTAATAGAAAGCGCTGACTTTTGGTTAATAACATTAAGCCGCAACTTTAATGTTAATGTGAACTTGTTCTCTGCCAATTTTTTTTATTTTTATTGTTATGTTGCCATACGCTGACTCTCTCACTCACTCACTCATTCCCTTTCTTTCTCTTTCTGTGTGCAGCAATCAACTTTAGATCGCAAAAAGAAGAATTTTACATTCTCACGCAAGTTTCCATTCATGAAGAGTCGCGATGAGAAGAACGAAGATGGCAGCGACCAAGAGCGTAAGTAGTAAAGCTCCGTGTGGCGTCCACTCATTTAAAAAAAAAAACAAACAAACCAAAGAACAAACAAATTAAACGCGTTAGCAACATTAATAATAATAATAATAATAATAATACAAATAATAATAAGAATAATAATAGTAATAACAACAACAAAAACAACAATAGCATCAAGATCAAAACTCTTTGAACATCTTAAGCGACAGAGCAACAATTTATTTTGTTAATAATTTGTTAAACGCTCTCACTTCCTCTACTTGATTTACTTCTCAGTCTGTTGAATGCTTTTCCAACTCTAATTACAATGAGTGTCTTCTCTCTCTCTATCTCTCTCTTCTTCCGCTTTCTGTGTGTGCGTGTGTGCGGTTGTGTGTGTGTTTATGTGTGTGCCATTTGTCGGCACCTGTCTGCGCTTATGTGAAAGCAAGAGAAACCTAATCAAGTTTGTGTTGTCTTCAAAACTTCCATTTTAATTTTTAAGTTCGTTTTGTATATATTATACATGTATATGTCTGTTTTCTTTTGGTTATACTATATATATTAAATAAACAAATTGTGAAGTGTGTTACAAAAAAAAAAACCAAACACACTAAAACTTGATGATTCCAAATTGTTTCAATACACACACACACAGTATCCGCCATAGTCCGCCAATGATTTCATGATTATTGTTATTATTTTCATTATTTAACTATGTTTAAGATTTATACCTAAGTGAAATTCGGTTTAAAGACGAATATTGTTTATTTGGTTCATTGAATGCATTTGTATTGTTTTCTTTTTCAACAATTGGTTATCATGCATTTTGTTTCTGTTTCTGTTTATTTTCATATTTTATATTGTGTCGTTCCACACACTCCTGCGATGATCTGCTGCGTGAACAAATCAACCAAACCCCACATGATTTATTAACACACGCACACCACCAAATTCTCAATACAAACACACACACACACACACACATACATCAAATGTTATCATTGTGCGTGTTGTGCGTGGAAAATATGTGAAATTTAATGTTATAATCTATAGCAAACGGATTTGTAAACAGCAACAGTGAAATCGATGTTAACAATGTTAACAATAATCAAGCCAATGAGCCGCAGCGTAAGTTAGTGTATGGGTGTGCATGTGTGTGTGTGTGTGCGTGTCTCTTTGTACACACACACACACACTCGCACTCACACACGTATCTTGTTACTTGTTACATGTTATACATTAATATATTTATTGTGGGATTTCAGTTGTTTTAAATGTGTATATATTGTGTACCCCTTTGAAAATACAAACATAAGTATATAGCTTTTGGCCTTTGTGTATGTATGTTATATAATACTCCTCCATTGGTTTTGTTTAAACATAAGTATGCACATGGTTCTATGTTTTAAATTGGGTTAAGAGCAAAAACCAAAAACAACCACAAAAAAAAAAAAATAGGTGCCTTTTGGAAGAGGGTCTCTCAAATACACACAACACAAAACGTAGCAACATCTTTTGAGCTCTACTAACAATGCACACACACTTAACCGAACACACCAATCTAAATACATATGCATATACATATAGACTCTTAAGGTTTAGTATGAATGTATATCTAAAACATATACGTATATTTGAGTATGTAACCAGCCCAACTTTCAGCGTGCTTCAGCGTTTGCTACAAACCGACAACAAATCATGTCTTTAATCTATGCACACATACACATACATTTGGACATGTACACATATATATTTGTGCTGTACTTTAAACAAACTGTTCTGGAGAAGCTACATAACGCTTAAACCTGTATTTCCTATAGACCCATTTAATGCTACAGCTAAAAACGCTCAGTAAAACAAAAAAAAAACAAAAAAAAACTGAAGGATTACTCAATAATACTATACACCATATATATCTTTCCCTTTCTCTCTCTCTCGCTCTCGCTCTCTGATTACCTTCTACATTGAAACACACACGCATAATGAGTGTGTGAAAAAAAGAAATGAACTATATATATTTATATAAACTAATCAGATAAACTGTTTTTCATCTTTCATAATCGCATAAAACTATAAAAGAAACTTAAACTTAACTACTACTCTTACATGTTTATCTAATTTTTACCGCTATTCTGTTTTAAACTGACCAAAACGTAAATCTTTTTCGATTCTCTTTTTTTTTGTTTTTCTCTTCATTTTTCTAGCTTTTATGCTTTGCTACACACAAGACGATGCCAACGCTGAAGGAGGTATGTACTTGACTATAAAATCTTGTTGCTTATCTAAAAGCCAAAACACACACTTACACACAAACACACTCACAAACACTTACACGAATCTACAAATTTAAGCAAACTAATTCTATATATTTCATTCGTACATACATACATGCGAGTACATTTGTGTAATTGTTGGTGTACTTGTATTAATTGTCTAACACACAAAATGAATTTAGTTACATTTCTTACACACAAATATACACACATACATACTCACACACACACACATACACATTTATACTACCTTACACGTATTGCATTCGAAGCTCACTTACATTTCTTAGTATTTAATAATAATAATAATCCTCAACTCATTCCACACACACTCCACCAATAACAATAACAACAACAACCATAACAGTATTTATTTATCTATCAATTATATTTTTCGGTTAGCAAAACTTTAAACATACATACATACATACATACATATGTACATACAAATGATACTACTATCTTATTATTTGTGTTTAGTACAATTTTGGTTTAAACATCTTTTTTGTTTTCACTAATACATTTACATTTAACTATTGTTCCTATTATTAGATATACATATAGAAATCATATTTACAAGTATATATATATATTACTGAGCAAGGATATTACTGATTCAAGAATTATATATATACAAATATATATTACAAAGCATAAACGAATATTGATCAATCTTTTGTTCGTTTAGACACAAATCTTCTTTTTTTCTTATGTTTTTCCCATATTATCTCTTTCTCTGTTTCTATTATGCGTTATTAATCTCTTGTGAGAGCTTTTAATCTCTCAATTCTCTTTGGCTCGACATTCTTAAACGGTTTAATTTGCCTTTAAATCACAAGATGTCAGTCAACTATTCTTTTAAGTTTTTGGGAAGAATCTCCCTCCCATTTTAAGGTACAATACCTACACATACATACATACACACATCATGTCGTGTCGCATTTGTATATAGTGGTATATTATTATTTACTTTGATTGTCATATTACGTATCAAACTGTGTACGTATATTGTGCATATGTATATATATAAAGACATATACATACATATGTATTTTTTTGAGTAAACAGACCTAGTACATACTGACGTAATCGAAACATTCCTAGTTAATCGAACCGAACACTTTTTATGTGTAATTATCTAGTTCGTTTTTTCTTTGATTCGTTTATCGTTGCAATTCATGTGTTTAGTTCATGGGTATTATGCAGATTTTGCTGATTGTATAACTACTCCTTATCTGATGTAGTATATATATATATATTTATATGTTATATATGTATATACTAAGTGATCGACCCGATAATATGTATTTCGACAAAGAACTTTCGAAACTATTTTCTAATTGTTTAATATTTGAGCGAGTGCATTAATGTTCCTTATTTTTAAGTTGACTAAAAATAAAACAAATCTTTTTGTATATGTTATACAATAAACGATATATGTTTTTAACTTTGTTATAAATATGTACATTAATATATGTTACATGTTATAATTGTATTTCTTTTCTTTGAATATGTTTATATTAAGAGCAAAACAAAATATGAGGGCCTTGAAAAGTAAACTCAAAACTTTAGCAATTTTTTGCTGGAAAAAAAACTTTACTCAACTAATCAATGCAAGTCTTTAAAAAGCTATTGACAACCTTTTACATATGTATAGTTATATACTACGTGAAACGATAAACATTTATTCAACATATGCACATATGAATATATTTGTACATAATTACATTCGTGTGTGTGAGTGTGTGTTTTTCGTTAGTTATCGTTGTGTTAATATAAGTTAACTAATAAGTAAGTGTATACTTATTAAGTACTTACATTTACACTTGTCTACTACACGCGTCAGGTCGATTTCTATATACAGACATTACATACATTACATAATCGTTCTCGATATTTCAATCAATTTCATTTACCCTTCTCAAATTGAAAGTGTTTTTCTTTTATCCCGTTGAACTTTAACAACAGAATGTAGTATTTGACTTGGGATTTTATCTGTTGGTTTATTTGGAATCGTTAGCTTTCACAAGCGTTTAATTTCCTTGGGATTTAGCTATTGAACTTTGTCAACTAGAACAACAAACTTAATGCACTGAAGTCTTGTAAATACTCACCCAATTCGATTAATGCGCTTATTATAAATACTTACATAACATCATTAGCACATATATTAAGATGTATGTACGCCCAAATATCGATATGAATACTCGTATGATGTACGCACAATATGCGGATTGATAAAATGACATACGAGCGTTGATTTATGTCAGATGTTTGCGGAAATAAGGTCAAATCAAATTTATTGGTTGCTTTGTTTCCTTATCTTTTCACACACACACACACACACTTTAGAACGTACACCTAAATTGAACACAAACATCCAAAAAAAAAAAAGTATTAAAAAATAACAACAAACAGATTGTCTTAAAGATCATTTAAATTTTACAGGTTAATCGAAATATATACCAATGATTAATTTTGTTTATCTTTTTCTTTCTTTTTCTTTAATCAATAATTTCCCTTTGACTTTACCTTTGTGTGTGTGAACTATTTTGAACAATTTAACGTCGAAACAACACAAAAAACCAAATGCTTCCATATCAACTTTCTCCTGCCTACTGCTATTTACGACTCTACTACTATTCTATCACTACTACTACTACTACTACTCTTATACTACTTGTACTACTATTACAACTGCTACAAATACTACTACTATTTACTGTGTGTTATCGATATGACATTCTTGATTTTGATTTTACGTTTGATTATTTACATATATATATATAAAATAATATATCTAAACAAAAACAAAACAAACAAACAAATACCACAAACAACTACAAATTTAAACAACTTACATAATATGTATGAAAAAATTTCTTGTCCATATGTTAACCTAATGTTACACATACATATATATATATATATATATATATATATATATATATACTTTTGTTTTGTTTCACAAAACTACTTTTTTATTTTATATTGTTTTTGTGTTATGTTCAATACAACAAATGTGTTTTTCTTTTAAATAATTAATTGAATCAAACTTTTCAACTAATTGAATCCGTTATATCTATATAAATACATTAATATATATATATCTATATATATATATATGTATGTGTATATATATATATATATATATAAATGTAAATATATATAAATATATATATATATATTTGTTACAACCTTGCGCTCGTTCATGTACTGCGACAACAACAACTACAACTACTAAATTTATCAACTACTTTTCCCGAACATCACAACTACCAATCGACCAACCTATATTTGATATATATATAAATATATATATATATATATATATATATATATATGTATATGTATATATATATCGTAAATGCGCGCAGGCGAGATAATCTACAGAGTGGAGTTACCCGATATGGAGCAGATAACTTTAATCTACTTGGAGAATAATGATGCTGACTATCGTAAGTCGAGCAAATAAGCAACAATTTTTGTTAAAGAACCAAACAAACCATATAATTGCAACAACAGCTATAAAGACCTGAAAATATTACAAATAAATTCATTAAAGCTTACGTTTCTTAAACAAAAAAAAAAAAACAGAAAACATAAACAAAAATAGGTTTAAAATTAGAGCAATATCAAGAATATAAATATTTTTGTTCTTTTAATTTAATTATTTTTTTTTTCATTTTTTTTAAGTTATCAAACAAAACGAAACTGCAAGCAATTATCCTTTTTCAAATGCCGGTTACTTGATGAGTTTCCTATCTCTTGCCCTATCTTTCGCACACACTCTTTCTCTCTCTATCTCTTTCTCTAAGTCCATCACTCATGTAATCCAGCTCGACCTTTCTGTGCCTTTTGCAATTAGTAAATAAAACTCCTTTCATTATTGTAAGCGAAGGTCTCATAATAGTATATAAAATCTCCTAGCTAGTATTATCAGCATTTTTATTAACACATTCATATTTGAGAGGAATGGTTTATCTTTTATGTAAACATTCTTATTTTCATTTTTGTTTATTTCTGCTCGATTATACGATTGAATTTCCAATCAATTCACGAGCTTAACGTCAGGCAATTTAATTGTGTGTGGGATCTTGAATCGCTTTAATCGAATTCCAATTATTTAGTTCGACACATTAAAATTACACAGTGGCCTCTTTGAACAATCCCTAAAAGCATACACTCAACCACGCAATTATAAATAAACATTTGTATTTGTATTATTCAGTTTTGCATTCAAACTTAACTTTAGTTTATGTTTTTTTTTTATAAACCTTTCCAAAACGCGCTTAATCCGAACCACTGTCGATGAGTTCTATCGAATTATTGTGAATTATTTGCGTTTATTAGCGTAATAATGCGCATTCTAATAATTTACTACGCTTTTGTTTTAATGGTTTCGATGGAGGTCTATGTTAACCTCTGTGTTAACCGTCTTGTTTAACCCCTTTCAAGTTGTAGCTTATTTCTGTAGCTTAGACGAGCGATTGTAGAGTTTAGTTTCTAGCTCGGTGCGTTAATGCCTGTTGTCTCTTGAATAATGTTTTTCTTTTATGATATTATCAATTGCTTTCATTCCTTTAAGTATGTTAAGGTCGGCTCTTTTTTTCTCTCTCTTATTTTAGTTTTTTTTTTAAGCATTAAGTTTCATGCTGTGCTTTAAACATTTCACAAATATTCCTTTCGAGCAAATTTCTGTAGCGATGCAATCAAGCGTTAAGTCGAAACTAGTCAACACTAATAGATGTATTGTAATTGTCATTTATCGCTATCGATATCTTGTTATCGTACCACTGCACGCACATTTCCACCATTTTGAAAATCATTTGTTGCAACACAACCGAAAGCGAATACCCTTTAAAAAAAAAATACCACAACAACCCCCAAATCGAATAGTCAAGAACTTCCTATGCGAATTTAGCTATGTATGTTTGAATACTCGTAATTAATTAATTAATTAAGGTAAAAACAAACAACAGCAAAACAAAAAAAAAAAAACAAAGGATGCGACCGAAGTTAACACAGCTAGTTCAATACTTTACTATTATGATGTATTAACAAATGATTTGATTACTGAAACTGAAAAAATTTCTGAAAATGAATAAAAGTCTTGTTTGATTTAAGAAGTGTTTTGTAATTGGAATCGTCTACGTCACGGATATTTTGCTCCAGAAGGGAACTCTTCATGCCCGGGTCTAAATCGTTTTTCACAATTCTCGCCCAACATACTTTTTTACCATTGTTTACGATCATTTTATTGGTTTCTTTTTACTTTCACTGTCTTCTTAAACAACAAGTATTGGCATAATTTCTTTTAATTTACTAATTAATAGTTATGTCTTAACACGAATTGCAAATCAAGTCCCATGACATGCTGTTACAGAGTGAGTAAATTACAACTTCCGAAATGCAATGTGAAATCGAATTAAATGAACAAGAGAATCATCCGATAAATACAACAGAATGATTTCATCAAAGCTCTTCTTGAAGAGTACACAAAAATTTGATCCCAACTGTTCTTTAGGCTAAATATATATACAAATATGTATATGTGTAGTATAGTATTAGCACTTAAGTTAAATATTAAACAAGTCTCGCTACTAAACTTGCATATACTATATACAAATCGTCATCCTTAGTACAAATCATCTAGTTTGTTGACTGTATTGAACTAACATTTTATTATTTTAGTTAATTTAAATTAACAATTGTTTGTTTGTTTTGTGTATTGTATGAATATGTTTATATTATGTATGCATCTGTTTAGTTAATTAGTAATTAACACTAACTAATACTAATACAATAATCTTAAGCTGCAAATGCAGCAGATTATTGATATTTAGCCAGAGTTTTTTGGTGACTGTATTGTATAGTGTATTTGTTGCTCGTCTAGATCGTATAGCACTTTCGTAACCGTAACTCTAAACAAACTACAACCACTATGTATATATGTATGTAATACTACGATTTCATTTACATAGAAACCCCAATTTTGGATACTCGTATTATTTTTCATTTCAATATGAAAACAAAAAAATGCAATTAACTTTTGCCTCTTTTGTACTGTTTAACCATATTTCTCCCACTTCCTCACAACATAGAAATAATCACGCAAATATTGTTTGCTTTAATTTTATTTTTTCTTTTATTTTTTGTTTCAATAAACAAATTATTGCAGTATTTGCGGCGATTACATTTTGTGTTCTTACGTTTACAGTTGCAATTCGAGAATTTTCTATAAGTTTATTCTTTCCTTTGTTTTGAGTAAAAGCGCTCGTTACTCTAAAATCTACTTAGCTAACTAAACCCTAACTAATTAATTCGCAATTAGCTGAATTTTTTTTTTTTATGCTGAGACCCATCGTAAAAGAATTCCAATAATGTTAATTATATATGCTTACAACCAACCCAATTAATAAGGACACAAGAAAAAAAATAAAGAATACTTTTTAATAACCTTTGCGCTCTTCCTTTCTATCTCTCTATCTATTTCTCTCTTGATATCTCTTTAAAGTTCTTACTTTCTTTCTGTATGTTATTTTCTTTCTTACTTTGGCAATTTGTATTCCAAATTGAAAACTACATAAACTGTAAAACGTATGTGAAAATATTAAACTGATTTGATTAAGCTACCGTCTGTCCCCTCCTAACCCCAGGCCCTAATCCATTAATTTTGTACATTTCGTTTCTGCACCCGCACAAAGCCTAATACCGTTGCCTACTATGCTTACAGCTTCCGAGGAGAACGTGTTGTCCTATGAGGCTGTGCAGCGCTTGTCGATCAGCTACACGCGTCCCGTTATCATCCTGGGTCCTCTCAAGGATCGCATCAATGACGATTTAATATCTGAATATCCGGATAAATTCGGTTCATGTGTGCCACGTAAGTGTTGAGAGAGATAAGAATTAAATACTGATTTGGTTAATTAGAAATTTCAATTAATAACTTAATTGTTTGTTAATGCAATTGAGTAATTATAATTACTAATGATACTCGTCACTCTGCAGATACTACACGACCGAAACGCGAATACGAGGTAGATGGCCGGGACTATCATTTTGTGTCGTCGCGCGAACAAATGGAGCGCGATATACAGAACCATCTGTTTATCGAAGCTGGCCAATACAATGACAACCTCTATGGCACCTCGGTGGCTAGCGTGCGCGAGGTGGCCGAAAGGGGCAAGCACTGCATACTGGACGTTTCGGGCAATGCGATCAAGCGGCTGCAGGTTGCGCAACTCTATCCGGTTGCTGTCTTCATCAAGCCCAAATCTGTTGACTCTGTCATGTAAGTATTACCTAGACCATAAAATATGCTTCTTATATAATCAATATATATATGTATTAATATATTTTAATCAATTGATCAATCAGGGAAATGAACCGTCGCATGACCGAGGAGCAGGCGAAGAAAACTTATGAGCGCGCCATTAAAATGGAGCAAGAATTCGGCGAATACTTTACGGGTACTTGATTAAATTTAAACTCTTTAGTGAATTGACTAAATAATAAACTTACGATTATCTTTCAGGCGTTGTACAAGGCGATACAATCGAGGAAATTTATAGCAAAGTGAAATCAATGATTTGGTCGCAATCGGGACCAACCATTTGGGTACCATCAAAGGAATCTCTATGACCAACAGCCACAACAACATGGACACTGCCGCCTCGAGTACGTTGTCGACCCGTCTCGAGAACAACAACAACAGCAACAACATCATCAACAACAACAAATCAGCCGCAACAAAAAACGTCACACTGATGCACCAACACAACGACGAGGACAACGCCAACACCAGCAACAGCAACAACAACAACAACAACAATGGCAACACCAGCAATAACAGCAACCTGCAGCAATCAACACGATGTTGTTAGCGATTAGAAAGGTTTTTGTTTAAGACAAGCATTTAAATAAGAACCCGAAAGCACGTACATTAGGAATTGATTGGCATTGCTTTTAACCATGTTTGTGCTGGACTCTTGTTGTGTCTTAGTTCCCGGTGTGAGGACAAACTGTGTAAGCTGAAGCGGCGGCTGTTTAGTTTTAGTTAGAACAAAATTGATGAAAGAAAAAACCACAATACCGATGCATATTTAAAATAAGATCTACATAATATGAAGCGGACAACCGTAAAACAGAAAGCAAATGAAAGAGTAGATGACGAGGAAGCGAAAAAGGAAGTGGAGAAAACGTTCGTTAAGCGCTAGTGTTGTTTGTTTATGTTGATGTTTATATACGAGAGTTATAGCGAGTTAGTTATGTTGACGCTAATGATAATATGGTATATATTATGATATATATGTATAGGCATATATGTATAATAGGTATATAAATTCTTAACTGCGACTAGCGTCAAATGTACTACGTTTAATGATAGCAATTGAAGTTGAATCAGTTGGCGAATACGACTATAGGTATATATATATATGGGTAAATGGACGACGACGATGGCGACGACGATAAAGTTGGTGCATTTGTTGTTAGATGTATTGTATTTTTTTTCCCACGCGCCTTTGCCTAATGCAACACAAATAACTCGATAAGAAACAAGCTGCATGTTAACACATAAAATAGTTTATGCTGCATAAGCACACACAAAAAAACACACACTCTTACATACATGTACACAACTACCATGTAGCCTAACTAAAGTAATGCGTCAGCAACGAGAGTAACATATATATATATAGAAATATATATATATATTTATATATATATTTAGAAACAGAGGGAGAGAGGGCAATATCACTTCTTTCAATGAAAAAGTCATTTTACTATTTAACATAGTAGCGCATGTTAGCCAGCATTAACAAATTGTGCAAGCGTCGTGTTGAATAAAAAACACACACACACATACACAAATACAAACACATACACATACACATACATAAGCATATTACGATCAATACAACATATACACCCATATATATATTATATACTTACATATATACATATATATATATATTTATAAATATATATAGTATATAGATAACACACACCGATACGGTTTAATTTTACAATTGAATATGCAACAAATCAAATACCCCAAAATGGTATTTACATTTTTTTTTATGTATCGACAGCAAACGATTAGCTAATGTTCAACAAAACAAAAACAAATTTATAAATTATAGGCAACGCACATAACTGCTAACAAAATATCCTATATACATTTTTTTTTATTTTTATATTTTTTTTCTAAGAAATTTAGTGAAATTCAAGTTTATTCAAGTTTAAAAATGCTTTGGTTTTTTTTGTTCTGTGTGTGTCGTCCACTTTCCGCAACATTTAAAAGATCTATTAAAAAAATGTATACGTTGTACATGCATTTATGTACATAACTTATACATAGTCTGTTTGGAAAGGAAGGTATTTGCATATATAAATCTAATTCTAATTATTATTATTATTCTTATTAATTTTTTCTCTGTCTCTGTCCTTTAATTTGTAATATCAATATTTTGTAAATTATAAAACTTTCGATCCCTGCTTTATAACAATTGAACAGTATATGTACGTGCAGAAAAGAAAAATGCATACAAATTCTTTTTCAAATTGTACGCAAAATGCATTGTTGTATTTAATAAACAAACCTAAGCGAATTATATTAATTTAAATCTTAAACAAAAAAAAACAAGCAGTAAATGTAATCAAATAAACTACAAACAAAAAAAACATATTTCATCAAACCCGTAAAAACTTTTTAATCGATTTCCCTCTTCAATTGAAGTTACTTATAGAAAAAAGAAAACATATACTATATAAAATGCAAATAAAAACGGATGTGTGAAATAGTTGAAATATGAAAATGATTTTCGTAAAACTGTTGCGAAATTATGTGAAAAACCCATTTTCAACATTTACACAAACAAACAAAGAAACAACCAAACACACGCACACATACATTTTTAGAAAATATATACCCAAAAGAGCCACGACTGCGAAAATATTGGAAATTAGTTAATACGAGGCCGAAATGATGAACCAGAAATTGATGATCGACACCTTATAGCGATATATATATATATATATATATACATATGGTGGCCGCAAATAGTTAATAAGATTGCCAAAATGTTAACAGTCTAAGTCGCAGCTGTGCACAAAGTTAAGCATCAGGACTAAATATGTTAGGCATTGCAAAACCAGAACTCTTTATTCAAATCCTTTTCTTATGCATATGTCGCACTCACTCAACGGGTCTTATGATAGCCCCTATGTACTCTCATTAATATTAGTGGCCCAGTGTCCGGGTGCAGCATAGATTCCTCTTTTAAGTCTGTACGCATTTTGAGTCCCTCAATCGATAATCTTATAAATAATCTGCCTAATAAAAACACCCGCCTTGCAATCTCTTAGTGAAGTACCTCGCGCCTAAGCAAAGTCAAACGGAAAGCAATTTAATAAAGTACATTAAAACCTGAGGAAAATGACTAAAGAAAAACAAAAAAAAAATGAAAATTTAAATTAAATTTTATACATGTTGCATATGTATTTGGGACATGTTTGAATAGTTAAATAGTTGAATAACAGCGTACATATTGTAAGTAAACGATAACAAAAGGATTGCATATATATGTATGTGTGTATATATATATATACACATACGTATATGTAGAAGATGTTCACATACTAACTAAAGGGGTCTTAAGCCGTTCTTATTAATAGTGCATATAGAGTATTTCGAAGTCAAGGTAACTGTTCCAAAGCCTTAAATGCAATTTATTAACGCATTTACAAGTATATCCAAGTTACATACATTCAGTGCTTAACCATGAATCGACATCTATTTGTAATGATAAAAAATCAAAAACAAATGACAATTTTCAATGTAGCCTTAGGAAATGTATGCAAGAATTTACCAAAATGCAAAAAAAAAAAAAAATCAAAACAAAGAATTCATAATATATATATATAATATTTAATACCGTAACACACGTACATACACATATTTACAATATGTATTCAAAATAATAATACTGAAAGGCATTTAACGATCCATTGTTAAAGAGACGACAAAAGATCGTAAACTTGTCAGCGTATACTAACTAAACTAAACTTTTGTGGAAGCATTTCATCAAAATGGTGCCTTTATCAGTTATTGTTGTCGGTATTAAAGAAACACAAATGAAAAATTACATAATTTATATAATAATGTATACATACATATACATATATATATATATTAATCCATATTGCAGCACGTGCTATTTTTAATAGATACAAATTAAAACATAGAGTTGCGGGCTGTGATATCTGCTCGAACATCTTGAAAATCGGCTGAAGAAATGAAGTTCAAACTGTTGCTGTTTCGTCTTAGTCACAATCCCCTTTCAACCTTAACTCCTGCCCTTTGCCCCTACAGATAACTTTCGAGCACACAAAGCTGTTGATTTACTTTTGCAAAGCATAATTAGCTATACGTACTTATATATACATATATATTAACGTTCTTGAATCGATATCAATAACTTATTCACTCAATACTCAATTGCTATCATCAAGAAATTTGTTGTTATTGTTACAGTTTGCACAAAAAAAAAGCGAAAAAAAATCATATTAAAAAAGTTTAAAAAAACTAACATAAAATGTACCAAAGTACAACTTATTCGATTGCCTTTTAAAGTTAAATTCTATGTTTCCCGTTAGCAAATAAGCTTAATTTAAGTTGGCCTACAAACATATAAATATGCATATATTAGCTAAATGTTTAATTAACTAAAAGCAAATGCATTCGTTAGCTAATTTAAAAAAAATCTATATTTGTAATTAACGCAGAGCTGTTATGTTTAAATTATTATCTTGATTAACTGCCTAACCTTTTTTTATTTTGCAAACAGTTTTTTGCCTTTTATATCTGTTGTGAATATTACTTGCAACTATTTGTCAAGTTGTCAATTGCTAACAAGTTTTAACTATTTGCAAATGGGACCTAAAATAGACACAATTTCAATTTATTTATTATATATTTTATATATTTTTCATTTATATTTGTACAATTCCCGCATATATTAGTTACTTAATTGTCGAACCTGGAATTTCTTTATTTTAGTACTTTTATTTATTTTTAAATAACAGCTTTGCCTTGGCTATACATAAACATAACTGTACTATCTTCCTGTGCAGCAGCTGCTGGAACAGAACCCTGAAGGTCGAATGCTGCGCAGGGGGTTGGGCGGCGGGGGGGTTTATTTCAAGCGATTCGCGGTCGTGGCACAAATACTTAGCACTCGTGTAAGTTTATATACACGCACTCACGAAAACACACGTACGTTTGTATTTAAAAATACATACACTTACACATATGTATGTATGCATGTATTTGCTAAAACTGAACACACATACACACCCACACCAACACACACACACACACATAAAAATTAGTTATAATGAGAATTTGTGAATCCTACATTATGTATTATTTAAAAGTTCATCAAACAATGCGACATGCGTAATAAACAGACGAAATTCATTACGTAAATACATTTCAGATTGTTTCACTAAATTTTGAATCTGATCGATAAATGTGTGTACTTAGTTTTAGTTGGGAATTGTAGCTATGTCTAATGTTTAGGTCAACGCTTACTCTAAAGTCAATTGCTGTCCATCAAAGTATGCGATATATTAAACCGCCCGCAAGTATGCAACAGAAATGTTCGCATTCCCTCAAAATCATGGTGATTTTGTAAAGTTTCTGTTCGCCTGGTTATTCAGTTGGGATTTTACGTAAAATCTTGCAGGGCGCGGCTCGAAAATAAGTTAGCCAGAAAAGCACAGAATTTGTTGAGCCATAAAGTTAATAAATACATATGTTTAATTAGAGTATGTTAATATATAAATTCGTATAGTTGGGAATAGGCAGACATGTAAAAAAAAAACATTCAAAATGTAATTTAAAAAAAGGGAAATTAATAAAACAAACGAGTCCAATGCAAACACACAATTCACCCATCACCCATCCGCTTGACGCAGTGTGGTTGGGTATTGACGGGAACCCGATACGATCCAATTAGCCTAATTAGCGGCATTGTGTGTTGATTGATTGGCCGGCGGACTCATTTGGTATGCGTGCCAGTGCGAGTTGGCTGGCGCGGAGCAAAGTCCACTAGTTGGTGGAGCGCAGATAGACATCGAACTGGACGAGCGTGATGAAGTAGGAGAAGGCAGTCACCGAAATGAGGTAGATCAGGCGGCGGTCCAAATGGAGCAGGCCGCACAGCATGGGCTGGCGGTACTGCAGCAGCTGCAGCGAGAACTGTTCCAGCTGCAGGCAAGCGCACGTTAGTTAATTAATTAATTAGTTCATTTAATTGTGGAGCACCTCTTGGTTGAAGCTGGGCGGCTCCAGCGTGGGCTGGTCGCAAAAGCGCCGCACGGTGAGAGCGAGACGGCTATGCTCGACCTTGATGTACTCGTTGACCAGCGTCACGATGTACGTGTCCACGTAGAAGCCGAGCGCGTAGAGGCCGCTGACCACAATCGGAAAGGAGACCTGCGACAGCGACTGCGTGGCCAGCAGATTGAAGATGGTGAAGAAATTGGTCAGATTGTTGATCAGCGTGGTCAGCATCAGGCCCAGCAGCTGGAACTGATGCATCCGAAAGCTGCCCACATACAGCGCGTGTATCTCGGCAAAGTGCAAGCGCAGCTTGCCAAACCGATCGCACAGGCGGCAGCTGTGGATCATCAGCATGCCCCTTCTTAAAGGATGCGCCCGGGTGTATGGACCCAGTCGCTGCAGCTGGGCGAGCACGGCGGCCAGCTGGACGTGCAGCATGCGCAAATACTTTAGCACGCTGCTGTTGATGTAGTAGAAGTAGTCGGCCATGTTCTCCGTGTAGTTCCACAGGACGAACGAGTAGACGGCGAACTGCATGCGCAGCTGGCCGCCAGCGGCGTGCGGCTCGGCGCCGGCCGTCGCAAAGATGCCGCACACCTGGGCCAACATCATGACGTTGATCAGCACGAACTTGAAGTACATAAAGCACTCGAAGTCCCGCTTCGGCCAGCGCGGACCGCGGTAGCTGGCGCCGAAGGCCGCCTCGAGGCGCGCTCGCTGCAGCGTGCAGCGGTGATTGATGGCCTTGAAGTGGAACGTGTTGGCCGCGTAGGTGACGATGACGGTGGCGTACTTGATCAGCGTGTTGGCGAAGGACACGTACAGCACCAGCTGCATGCGGCGGTCGCTTGTGGCCGTCAGCGCGCCGTAGTTGCAGCCAAAGTAGCACGGCAGGACGACAATCAGCAGCAGGCTGAACACATGGCTGTAGCCAATGAGCAGCGCCTTCAGCGGCGCACGCAGCGGTCGCTGCGGCACATAGTCGATGATTACCTGGCCGTATATGTTCGCGTAGATGTGGCCGTACCTGTAGAACTTGTACTCGTGCCGTTCCCAGAAACTGCGCTCCTCGACCCTGGACGACGCTCCTTCGTACATGTCGCACATGTCGCACTCGCTGCCCGTTGCGGTTGCACTGAGCGGTGCGAGGCGCCGCCAAACGCTGCCAGGCTCGCCTCTGTGGCACGCTTGGGCGCCGTTGCGTGCCATGTGGCGGGTACACGCACAGGACAACGGTGCTACGGAAAGGAATATTTATCTTTGGGCTTATCGCAAATATAATACGCCTGCAGACATATATATGTATGGCAGATATACGATAACATAATCTGATTTTAGTATTTAACACATACTTGCTTGACTGTGTAGTTAGCATTTATTCAATTTCCCATCCATTTGTATACTATTTTTAGCCAATAGGAGAATAAGTATCTCTAATAAACAAAGAAGCCAGCATGACAAATACATGCAAACAAATTGTATTGATTGGGGAGACTACACGCATTCATAAATATATATATTTATTTGTTGACTGGTAAATAAACTAAGGTTATATCCTGTTCAAATAAAAGCAACAAATATGTTTCAGAAATATGCGTACTTTATTTAAGGGGCGCGCTTAAAAGTATGCAATAGATTGTTCACCACCGCATTAAAATCGCCGCCCGCAAGTATGCAACAGAAAATTTGACATTTCACAAAAACTTGTCGACCAGCTAAAGTTTCTGTTCGCCTGGTTATTCAGTTGGGATTTTACGTAAAATCTTGCAAGGCGCGGCTCGAAAATCAGTATTAGAAGAAGAAAAAAATAAGAAAATAAGCTGGAAAATTTCTGCAGAGAATTTGTGATTTATTTAAATATTATTTAATTTTGGAAAAAGAAAACACATTTTTCTAGTTCTTTTAAGGGTAGTAAAAAGTTTAAAATTTTATTGAAATTTGCAATAAATAAGGATAAAGCTTGAAATACTTTGATAGGGTCTTAAATTAATAGGTATTGTAGTTGGCTGAATATGCCATCACTGAAAGGACTTGGCGAGTGCAATGATAGAGCCAGAGGTTTGCAGGATCTTAAAAGAGAAGAAAGATAAGAACAAGATATAGCTAATTACGGGACAGATTACGCACTGCCGCAAAGGTGACCAGCGAGGGTGCGAAGAAGGGCACGGCCATTGTGAGGGTACGCTGGGACCGCATGATGATGAGATAGATGTAGGTCCGATGCTTCGGCATGCACAGGTTCCACTGGCAACTGCCCACGACCGAGGCCAGCTGTCCACTCTGCAACGAGAGGGGAGAATTTAAATGCCCGCCTCGAACAGATCGATGAATGGGCAACTTACGCTCTCGGTGACGAGAGTGCCGCCGTAACAGTAGATGAGCAGCTGGCTGAGAGCGGCTACCGTGTAGCCCATGTAGAGCAGTGTGGCCAGGCCGCTGCCGCCGACGGTCAGCAGATCGAAGATGCTGAAAGCAATGACCATGCTGGCGGACAGGAAGTGCGCCAACGTAATGATCCAGTAGCGCTGCCGAAAGAACTGCGTCAACTCGAAGATCTTGTTCTGGCGCTGGATCAACCTTACCAGCCCCAGCTCGAACTCGGCCGCGTACATGCCCGCAATCTGCGGCAGCCCTGTCAAAGGAGACAGACGTTGTCAATTAGACGCTAGCACCGCTGCCAACTCACCCTCGTAGGCGCGAAAGAGATAGCGCATGTCAGACTGCAGGCAGTTGAAGAGCGTGGCGATGTGCACGCAGAACTCAAAGTAGAAGGCGTCGCAGCCGCCGAACATGAAGATCGTCACGTAGCCGGTGTACGCGATGAAGATGTAGGTGAGCGGAAAGAACGGTGCCCGGAGCAGCCAGCAGGGCATGCTGGAAAGGAACACAGCACAAGTCAAAAGCCAAAACCAATGCTCAATATGGGAATCCCAACTCACGTCATGTTGAAGGGCGTGCCCACGACGATTTCGTCGTCCTGGTGGCGCAAATAGAGCAGCAGGGCCAGCAGCAGCGGCTTCAGGTTGTACATGGTGCACGTGAAGAAGCCGGCGGAGAGCGGCCAGAAGTTGAAGCGAGCCGCCATCACGGAATAATTGCGCATCAGCAGCTGCTTCTCGGCAACGTGACCAGCGCGCGCGGACTTTAAGAGCAGCTGGCGCAGCTGGTTGACCACGTAGTGGAGATCCTGGCGATAATGCAGCATGAAGAACATCTTGAGCAGGGTGACGGCCGAGGTGCCCGCCGGGCAGAACGTCTCCAGGGCTAAGGTGAGCTGGGCTCCGCGCGCGAACATGAGGCCGGCGTGCAGCTCGGTGGTCACGCCGATGCCCAGCATAGCGAAATGGACGAATGCGATCCACGGCCGGCTCGACGTGGCCGTCGGCCAGTAGCCCATCAGGTTGAGGCACAGCCGCGGCACGGCATAGAAGTACAGCTCCAGCGGCTGATTGCTGTACAGGAAACGGAATCTGCCGAGTTCTGGCATGTCGCAAACGTTTCTTGTGCCATCGTCGAGTGCTCGTCGCTTTTTATAGGCGTCCTTTTCGGCCCAATTTCACTTGACCAACGGCTAATTGACTTGTTGTGCAGTCAATTAACGTTTTTTTGGCTTCAAACTTTCGATGCTCAAGCTGCATATTCTCACAATTTAGCAATTATCCTCGGCATAACGAAGGACTCGCCGTGAATGCTTCAGAATAAAATTGCTGTGTGCTCAATTTATAATTCAGCTGCCAAAACTTTTCCCACTTGGTGTAGCCAGTGGGTGAATGAGGAGGAGGGAGGGGGGGGGAGGGGGCGTATGCTATATAGCACCCATTTTTTGAAGCTACGTTTAGTTTAAAAAAAAAAACATCTCATATGAAAAAAAAGTAAATGATAAAACAAATTTAAGGCGAAAAACAAAAACCAATAAAACAATAGATGTAAATTTATTTATTTGCAAATCTTAAGTTCCTTCTGTTGCTTTTGGTTTTGGTTTGGCAGATACTTTTGTTTCCGCTCCTGATTTCTCAGCCTGATCTGTAGGGTGAGTATACGGACGGATATCAGAGCCAGATGCTCTAACAAATTATTGATGTGATCTTCTTTGAGCTCCTTCATGGCCTCCAAGCACTGAATTCTCTGGTTAATTGAGCTAATGCACTTGTCCTTGATGTTGCCCTCGTGGATAAGCTTCTCGTACTCCGAACTGGGCAACAGCAAGTGCTCCTCCGCCTCCGACTGCTCGTCCTGCTGTTGATAATCCTTCTTGGCCGGGCTGGTGCGCAATGCGGAACGTGGCTTGATTCCATTGCGCTCCGCACACATGACCTGGTAGAGCAGCGCTCTGAGGGCACCGGGCCGACCCGAGGCCAGCGCCTCGAGTGCCGGCCGCGCCAGCGTGATGCCCATTCGCCGCAGCACCAGCAGATTGAACGTCTCCCAGTTCTGCAGCTTGCGGGACAGGCTGCTGTGCGAGACAAAGCTGTAGGCCTCGGGCAGCTTAAAGTCCAGCTCCCTGAACAGCTTGGCCACGTTCACAACATCGCAGAGGTCGCGGCTCGGGCGATCCTGCAGCTGCATCTGCTTGCTATCCAGCCAGGCGTCCAGCTGGGCCGTCTCCTCGACGCTCATTGTGCGGCTGTGGGACATGGGAGTTGCCTATGTTGAATATGTGTATTGAGTTTATTGAATTTCCAAACGTTTTCTTCATTTATCGTTTAAAATATGTGAAATAATTTGAAAAGATAACTGGATTTGATTTTTGTTCAGCACGGATCCAAATCGATGACCAATCAAGTTAAAATAGTTAATTATTATTTTTTATTTATTAATATTTATTTTTGTTTATTTTTATTTATTATTTTTTTTATTATTTTTATTTATTTACTCAATTATTTATTTATACATAATTTATTATTGATTTTATTTTTAACCAAAACACTTTGTCTTGTGGCAAATTTAGAGATTATTTCATGAGTATTTTTATTGTTACAACAATGATAATTTTTTTGTCAACTGCGTTTTCCAGAGAAAGTTATGAGATCAAAGGCCAACAATTTACAGTTTGCAACAGTTTAGATTGATAACAACTTAGGTCGTTTATCAAGGGATTTGCCTGAAACCCCTTACAATTAATTCAAAGTGCGCATAAACAAATTACAAAAAAATAAGTAAACATTTCTGCTGTTTGAGAATCATCACCCATAAATCCTATAGGAACTCGGTCTATGGTCAGCATTTTGGCACTAGAATTAGCCGCAAGTGACGAATGTTCCAGGTGTTATCCATTGGCATTGATGTCATAATCAGTGAAAAGTGAAAAGTAAAAACAACAAAACATTACATAAAGTGCAAAATTGGCCTTCGGCTTGGATAAGCTCGACTTTGTGTTGCACAGAATTATTCGACTACTATTTTTGCAAATTGAATCAACGCTAATTGACGGGGTGGAAATTGTTTCATTTTGTGGTTATTACTAAATCGCAGTTGGGGCAACTGGGGGCAACTGGCACTGGCACTGAAACTAGCACCTGACCGTCGAACCTTCCACACCCAACAACAACGGGCTGAGAATTTATAACAACAACAACAGCCGCACGCAATCCAATTACAACAAATTGAGGCACGTCGAGGAGGCAATTGAATACGTCGGATGATGTTGACTGGCATTGTTTTTAATGTGGACACTAACGGCTAGAAATTTAGCCGGGATGTTCGACTACAGCGCTCAAGTTTTTGAGATAATAAAACGATCACGAGATCAAGCCTACTTTGCATTGCATATATCTACAAACATATGTACATATGTACATGTATGTATATTCATAAACGAAATGTTTGTATGTATGCCCTTGACTGACTCGTCGTGTATTTGGTGTTGTTCCATCGAAAATTGTGACTCCGGCACGGGATATACTTGGGTGGGTGCTGTCACCAATGCACATGACTATTAGATAAGTTTATTATAGAATAAATACGCGTGCGGGCCCTCGCTGTGTGCACCCATAAACCAGTTAAGCAATTCAGCTGTTTAAAGCATAAATTGTTTAATATCACCACTTGTATGCGACAATTGGAGGGGCGCATAAAAAGTGTCGCTTTCATTTATATACCCTTGCCGAACAGGGCATACACAACTAGTCACTAGCCATAAGTCAACTTTAATCAACACAATTCATTCAAGAACATGTATATAAATGTAGGATAACTACTCGTCGCACACATGCAAGAGATATTTGTTAGTTATATTTGATTTTCTGTAGAGTCTAACGGTTCCACAGTCCTTCAACACTTGAATAGTGCTTGTGGTGCCAAGATAAGCCCAAAAAATTCAAAGAATTGACTTTTACGTTTATAATAGCACTTTAGAATTTTGTTTGAGTTCATGATCGTGCTGCACTGAGAGAAAACGCCAACAAATCAAAATATTTGAATTAACTATGAGTAAAACAATATTCTTACCTCGAATAAAACCAAACACATTCTCAAAATTAATATTTGTGACTCCATAACAATTATTCTTGATAAAAAAAACTTTCATCTCTAGCTTGAAAATTTCCATACAAGCGCGATTTGAACCATGACTACATATGAATATATAAACATATATATGTATGTATATCTATATGTATATCTGTTTGTACATATTTGTGCGTGTTATATAAATTGCGAAAAATACGCAGTCACTGTCGCATAAACCATAAATTGGCTGTTGATGAATAACAATTAGGCAGGCATTAATAATTAGAGCATTTTGGTTTTTTTAGTCGTTTTTTTTTTGCGAATTGCAAAGTTGCCTTAATTGCTGTGCGTTTGACATGAGTCCATCGACAGCCGTCGCCCCGCTCGTAAATCATGCACACACACACACACACACACACACGGGTGAGTGGGCCATAAATAATCCGCAGCAGACATCTTCAAATGGCCTGCCTCAATTACTTATACGCCGTGTGGGATCGCAGCCGCTGCCGCTGCCGCTGGCGCTGCTCAGCTGCCTTCACCCACATTTGTTCGTGTGGCCGGCGGCTCCGCGCTTTGCTTATCGTCGTCGCGACAGGCGTCTTGGGCATTATCAAGAATTTTTTGACCACTCTGCGCAGAGTATTACGCATGCAGCCAGGGCTAAACGCTATCAGAGATCAAAGTTTGCGACCAGGTTTTATTGCCCCGCGCCGCACAGTCAGCGCCGTTCGAAAACCGTTCAGTTCAGCTCGTCTCGGCTCGCCTCGGCCCGACTCGGTTCAATTCAGCTCAGTTCAGTTCAGTTCACGTTCACGTTCGCCGAATACCTCGTAAAAAAGTGTCAGACAAAAAATGCCGACGGACGCATGCGCGATTCACGTGAACCGCGTGCCCGAGCTTGGTGAACGGCTGGAACGTGTGAAGTCGAACGAGGAACGGGAGGAGCGCGGAACGGGGAGAACGAAACGGTGAACTGGCAAAGAGGCAAACGGGAACGGGGAGAGAGAAACGAGCAACAGCTGACGGTCGGCAATCGATCAATAGAAAAACAATTTGCACTTGCTGTCTCTTTTCCATCTGTATATGCACTTAAAAAAAAAAGAAGAGCGACTTAAGGCGACTTATAAATATTACATATAATAAGACTATCAATAAATGAAATAATTCAGAAATGAATTGCAATCAAATATTATTATTTTCTTCTATTTTCATATCTTTGAAATGTCATTTATAGTAAGCTAAGCTAAAATATGACATAATCCAATTTGTTTTTGAAAAATGTAAAACTTAACACTTTTGTAAGAACCTTAAAAGTCATAAATTTGGCCTACACATTGTTTGAATGAGGAATGCGGAAACTTCCAAAGTTTTGAGCAAATTGTATTTGCTTTGAGGTTGATTTGAACATTTGAACGAAGTTGGGTTTTCTCTCTGTGTAAATGTTGATATGTTAATTGTTCATTAAGAGTTGAAATAAAATTAAGTTTTTTTAATTTCGGACATTCGTCCAGCCGTCTGGCTGCTTTTATTTGCGTTTATTTTTAGATTGGCTGACAAATGTTTTTCTTGGTGTTTGACTTCCAGATTAATTTGTTATGCAAATGGCGCGTGCACGAAACTGTCAAAATGCTATATTCTGACCTTAAAACATTTGATGAACCTTGCGATGTACTGCGTTGAGAGAGAAGCGACGATAAGTTTAAATACAGGGAAAAGTTCAAATGCCAGGAAACCCTTTCAAAAAAAAGAGTTTTCCATGCGACAATTTTATTACGGCATTTCAAGCATATTTAAAGGATATTTTTGTCCTTGAAATAGGTCAGAGTTGATGGAATATGTTGAGACTTAGCCCATACTTCGATATACTATGTCAATGTATGTCATTGTGTGTTTTTTTATTTGTGCTTTAATACGTATGCAAACAGCAGACAATTAAACAATCAGCGCCAAACACACAAAGTGTGAGAATCTTGAAAGGGTAATTAGCACATTGTAGGTCTATGTGTTGCGCTCAGACGTCATAAATACAATCAAGAGCCCCAACATCTGTTGTCCATGTCCGAAGTCGAGCAGCCGACTTCTATAAAAGCTGATCAATCGCGGCTACAAGTGCGCAGTCCGTCAAGAAAATCGCCAACGTCTCTCAATTTCGTGCGCAGACAAAAAGCCAATCCAATCCACAACAACTCAGCTACTCGTACTCCCGTCGCATTCCATACAAGTACTCTCCAAATCGCGGATTTTCGGCTGAACGTCGATCGTGAAGATCGCAATCATTAAAAGCTCGTCTAACTTTATTTCCTGCGCGCATGTTACCACAAAAAAAAAAACAAAAAATATATATATAAAATAAGTATAAAAAAAGCAATAGCCAAACAAACACACACAAAAAAAACCAACTTTTAAATACGCAATTTTTGGCCAATTAACGTTGTGCGATAAGAAGTAGCCGAATACAATTATCATAAAACTTTATGCAACATGCATTCATCGTAAGTAGGAAAACTTCTTAAAATAGAAATACATTGGACATTGCTATTGTTCATAAAACACATACACACATATACATAAACATTTATATATATATATAAATATATATTTAAACATTGCTCACTCACACAATCATAAACACTTTCCCTTATCTAGTAAAATAAACTATTGGTAGACGTTCTTAAAAACAAACGTTGAAATTCGTTAAATCTGAATTTAAGTGGAAACTTTAAAAGTTTATCTTTAGTATTAAATACTAAGAGCGTCGTTTAAATAAAAAAAAAGCCCACAAATGTTTTTCTTTGTTTAAGATCTCCTTCATGTAAACACCGAAGCAAGCCAAACAAATTGTATTTCATATCAACCCCTTTACAATTACAGTACAGGGTATTATAGCACTCATCTTAGTTACTTTAAATTTAATCTAAAGCAATTTTGATATGCATCCCCAAAATGTTGTTATTGAAAAACCGGATAACAACAACAATTTGGTTTATATAAAGCGCGAATTTGTGTTATTTTTATTAAAATTTGCCAATTCAGATAATCGTGCAGCATTAGCTAATCAAGCCCAAATAAAGAGAGCTCGTGCATTGTTTAATCAAGGCGCGGGAACACCTCTAGATACCCACACACACACGCACACACACGCACGCACACACACACAAACTAAGATTTGGACAAACAAACGCGTCTGGGTAGGGGTATGGTTATGGATAGGGGTAGTCACTGTCATGCAAGTAGAGATGAGAATCAGTAACTGTGTGTGTGTGTGTGTGTGTGTGTGTGTGTGTTTGTATACACACATACATATATACGTATTGTTATATGTATGTATGACGTTGAATATCGCAAAAAGTTGACGCTCTGCCGTTATCTACGGGCGGCATCGCAATTAGAGATGATCGCGTGCCGTAAACGAAAAGTTCGTGCTAGAAATCAGCGAAAGCAATTTAAGTGAAATACATTTTTTTTTTTATATTAAAATTTGATAAACATGTTTTCTGCCACCTTATTGGCAACTTGACCAGTTATACATTAAACAAATAACAATAATTTATAGAATCGCCTGAAATACGTAAAATTTAATAATTTAACTAATGTCGATTGGGCAAGGATTCTCGTGGGGAGATCCTCTGGTTGGGTCCAGTAAAAAAGAGCAAGTGTTAATGTGAAAACTTATTCACAGACTGCGGCTGCTTTCTTTTGTGTTGCATACTTTGGAGGGCACACTGTAACAAAGTTATCCTGTTCACTTTAAATATACGCACTGTAAGGATATAAAGTCAGTTTTTGGTTCGAACCGTTTTACGTCTTATTTATAAAACATTTTACTGCTAAACATTGGCACAGCTTGTAGCTCAAATTGTTTATATTATGACATTGAGTAACCCTAGCAAAAAAAAAAAAAATCTACAAAAATTCAGTTTTTATGGATAATTCAAGGCTTGCTTTGGTTTAAATATATAAAGACAACTGCAAAAAAAAATGTTTGTTTTGACAATGCAAAAAGCAAAGTTGCAGCCACGCCAACAAACGTTGATCAAGTTAAAAAGCCAACTAAGTATGCCAAAAAAGTATGCTAAAAACGAGCTGGGGAACCAATGGGTTAAGCCTGGCACACAAACCTAATCAGAATGCTTTTCACATATCGCAATCGCAAATCGCAATCGCAGCCTGATCGTTTTGTATCGTATCGAATCGAATGCGGCACGTGCGCACCTCTATCCGGAACCGGGACTTTTGCCGTTTGTCGATCATGCAGCACAGCTGACAGCAGCAGCAGCAGCAGCAGCGGCGGCAGCAGCGGCGGCAGCAGCGGAAGAAGAAGAACTGACGAGCAGAGACGCATGCGCTGGCCGCCATTGCCAGTGGGCGGGCTGTGGGCGACCTCTAGCGCTGTCGCTGCTGCCGCTGCCGCTGCCGCAGTCGACGCGAGCAGCGGCGTTTGCTGTTTAATTCAGTGCTGTTGTTGTTGCTGCTGCGTCGACAGCGTTTGCTTTTGTTTTTATTAAGTGTTGTTGGTGGCGCTGGCGCTGCTGCTGCGTCCGTCCGCCAGCTGCCCGCTCAGTTTGTGTTGTAAGTAGTAGCAGTAATAACAAATTGTTGCTGCCGCCATTTGGGCTTAGTTTAGTTTGTCGTTATAAATTGACTTGGAATAACGCATTCCGGCTTAGTCGTGTTCCAGTGACGGTTACGCGCGCAGCAGCAAACACATTAACCCGAGCATTCCAAATAGAGTTCCTTGCGGATTCCCAAACGAATTCATATTATCAAATTTAATTATAGTTAAAAACAATCAAACCAAAGCCAAAAAAGAAAACAGGTGCGCTGATTAACTAACCAACGAGTGCGTGTGGCAAAGCTTATTAAAAACTAATAAATTCTCATTTCACTTTCATTAAACACACACCCACACACACACTCAACCTGGCATCCACATTAATCCCTCAGTATGTCTGGCAGAATTCTGGAAGACTCGCCCAATGCGCGCATCAATAAGACCATTTTGGATCGGTATCTGACCCTGCCGCTGGAGGAGAACGTTGTCCAGGCCACCTACGTGTGGATTGACGGCACCGGCGAGGATCTGCGCTGCAAGGATCGCACACTCGACTTCATACCATCGAGCCCAAAGGGTAAGTCAGCAACACACCGACCAAGTGGAAAAATTGAAAAGCAGAAAAACAGAAAAATAGAAAAATTCTCCGACCTAGACACAGTGGCCCTGGCCCCGCTGGCACGCGGAGCTGGCCTCGCACCCTGGGGCTAATCTAATCTGCTGGCAAGTGGCAAGTGGCTCAGCATAGTTTTTAGCTGGCAGCTCTGAGTGCCTGTCAACCTGTCAACTGGACGGTCCGGTCTGGTCAGTCTGTCTGATTTTCTGATTTCTATCAAAACAGCAACGCTCGTAATTTCCCTTTCCACACAGATCAACTTGATGAGATTCGATCATCCATCATTAGCAATCTGTTAGCCAGGACATATTTGAATTCCTGTTCTGATAAGCGCTTTGGCTTTGGCCAAAAATTTCGTCTTCGTCTTCTTTTGCGATTTCGATATCTTCACTTGCCCAATTTAATCGACCTTTACCTTGGCACGAGCCCAACGTCTGGGGCCAGTTGAGCTCGGAAGCTTGCGTACAAGCGTTTATTGTTCCAAAGTTTATAGGCGTTGAATTTTTTAGTACAGACGTTTGATAATGCTATTCCGTTCATAAAGGCGTACAACTTAAAAGGGGTTTCACGCTGATAATTGATTACGTTTTAATGTGTTTGCCTAGCAGTCACAATTATATAGACACATATATATGTATATACATATATATATATATAGTCTATGACCGCAATTAGAGACGGCACGTGTGCCTTGACTTAAGATCGGTAAAAACAAAAATAAAAACAAAAATAAAAACAAAAAACCCTAATGAAAGAAGATCTATTGGATAACGCGACGTATGCGTAATATGCATTCAATTTATCGTTAATCATGCTTTTCAGTACAGTTAATTCCACTACAATATATATTTATTGCTAAATATAGTTTCAAGACAGGTTAGGCAAAAGCGCAACAAATATGTGCAAATCATTTTAACTCGGAAGTGCACAATAACAATAAACAACGGCAAAAAACAATTATATTATAATTATTTATGTGGGAAATCTCGAGTATTTTATTATACACATATACATATATATATATTTATATATTGTGTATATAAAATTTGCGAAACAAATTAAGTTGTTAGATTGCTCTGTGCTATGTTTATGCAAATTTTATATATACGTATATATGTATTTGTCTGTGTTGAGCTTTTAATGCGCACAATTGCTAATTAAGAATCCCGCACTCTGATAACTGTGCAGGCCACATTTATAGATAAACAGATAAGTTGTGTGCAGCTACATTTCAGATGCACGCAGATAGGTGTGAAAAATGTCAACACGTTTTGACACAATTCGCAAAGCCAACGCCGCTTGGCCACTTTGCCGCTTTGCCGCTTTCCACTGGCCACATCTGGCAGCGGTGGCGTATGCGTAATATTGTCACCACAACACACGCCGCTGGCGCGTGCCAGAATTTCTGGGAATACACATAGTTGAAACAAGTTTGTTTTTATGACTGTATTGCTCAGACGTAATATGCTCAGATCAGAATAGAAAAAAAAAAAAAACAATACATCAATTACAATGTGATTTGTTAAACGATTTGGCGGCAATTTGCAGGGTTTTTCCAGGCCGATTACCGCGTAATTGCAAAGCGCAAATTGATTGCTGACCATTAATTATGCATTGGCCTGTGGCCCTTAAGTGCAGCATTTGCATATTGAATGCGGCCCAAAGGAAAAGAGGATCTGAGGGCCGACAGGCAGCCTTGGCAGCGGGCACTTGGCATGCGTTGAGTTAAAGGCAATCAGCTGTTTATCTAGTCTATGGAGTATATGGTATATGGCCCCATGCCCCAGGCCCGTGACACTGACGCCAGCTAACGTTTAGATACGCGGCACGGGGCGAGGGACATCTCATCACAGCACAACACAGTAAGAGAGAGCGTGAGGCACGAGATTGTAAATGAAAACGGTTGTCCAAGGTAACAGCTGACGCTGACGCTGAAGCTGACGCTGACGCTGACGCTGACTACAACAGTGGCTGCTACAACAGTCGCTTCTAAATATAGAACTTGTCTATTGCCAACTTCAACAGCGTACACGCCCCCCGCCCCCTGGCTGACATATCTGGCAGCAAGTTTGTTATCAAAGAAATGTGTTCGAAAAAACAATATACAAAAAAAAAGGTAATTGTTTTTTTGTTTCGCTCTAATTTGAATATTGCAAACAATTGGCAAAAAGGAAGACGGGGGCAAATAAAATGTTTCTAAGCCAAAGAGTGTAAAAGCCAGAATAACATTTATCTAGCAAGTATTTAAGCTTTTATACAAAATTCTACTTGGCAACTGAACAAAATGTTAAGTTTTAGTAGATTAGTTGTGTCTGCCAGAATTAAGGAGGGGTCGTCAGCACCTATCTGACTAACAGTTGGAACAGGTGTCTCGTTTATGAGACACAATTTGCTTATCGCAATCAGCAATCAGTGCATCTTCATTCATGGAAATCGTATATCAAGTAACAACGATCACAATTTGCTGCCAATTATAATTGATCAACAGTGTTATAATTATGCATATTTTAAAATTGATTAAAAAGAGTTTATATCAGTTAAACTTGTTCGTAGAAATGCTGGAAGACTTATAACAAATATAATTGTATTGGTACAGGAGTTAATTAAGCACTGAGCTACACATAAATTCCTTCAGATCTTTAGTTTAGTGCACTTGAACAGAGTATAAAGCAGTCGGTTAGAACAGTTGGTCTTCAGGTTATCTCGATTAAAATGCATCGCGAGTTTTCCCAGCAGGTTCACCATACACAATGATGATCATGATCATGATCATGATGATGATGATGATGATGATGTGCAGGGTTGGGTTTAGTTTTTGTTGGTGGTGCTCGTTGTGGTTGTGAAATTTAATGCATAAGTGCGCAATAACTAATTTAAGTCATTCGCGTTTGCCTATTAAGCATTCAGTTGTATTCCATGACATGTTATGATATAAACACTTGGCTACACTGAAAGAAAAGTGCATAGATAACTGATATACTTACTTGGCTGGATAGTTGGTGGTATTTAAATGTCCAGCTTAAGCTGCTTTATGTTGATGTCTTTTCGCTCAGTGTACACATATACATACATATATCATTTGATATGTGCATGCACAAAAAATGTAACACAAATGTTCAGCTCGAAGGTTCGCCTGAGACAGGAAATGGCACTTATTGTCATTGTTGTTGTTGCTGTGGAAACGGAATCCAATTACCACTAATTAATTCAAATATCGCATTTCGAGTGCCAATTGCGAGGCCAGTTCACACACAATCCCATCTTAATGCCATAAAAAAAATGCTCTGGTTTCTTTAGAGTTACCCGTTTGGAATTACGATGGCAGCTCGTGCTATCAGGCGGAGGGCTGCAACTCGGACACGTATCTGTATCCGGTGGCCATCTACAAGGATCCGTTCCGTCGCGGCAACAACATTTTGGTCATGTGCGACACGTACAAGTTCGACAACACTCCGACGGCGACCAACAAGCGCAAGTCCTGCCTCGAGGTGGTCAACAAGTGCACCGACGAGCAGCCCTGGTTCGGCATTGAGCAGGAGTACACATTCCTCGATTTCGATGGCTATCCGCTCGGCTGGCCCAAGAACGGTTTTCCCGGCCCCCAGGGTCCCTACTATTGCGGCGTAGGCGCCAACAAGGTGAGTGCTTAGCCATAAACATAAACATAAACATAATTCAGGATTAACTGTCGTTTATCTACAATCTATAATGCAATCCTCTAATCAGGTCTATGCACGCGACATTGTCGATGCCCACTATCGCGCCTGCCTGTACGCAGGCATTAAGGTGTCCGGCACCAATGCGGAGGTGATGCCCGCCCAGTGGGAGTTCCAGGTGGGCCCCTGTCTAGGCATCTCGATCGGCGACGATCTGTGGATGTCGCGTTTCCTCTTGCATCGCATCTCCGAGGAGTTTGGCGTAAGTCCAAAACCCCAAAACTGTAGGCTATGCTTTCAGCTAATGCCGCGCATAACTTCACTCTGCACAGATTGTGGCCACACTCGACCCTAAGCCGATGCCAGGCGACTGGAACGGCGCCGGCGCTCACACCAACGTGTCGACGAAAGCGATGCGCGAGGATGGCGGCATACGGGAGATTGAGAAGGCCGTGGACAAGCTGTCCAAGTGCCACGAGCGCCACATTCGCGCCTACGATCCCAAGCAGGGCCAGGACAATGCTCGCCGCCTCACCGGCAAGCACGAGACGAGCTCAATCAACGACTTCAGCGCCGGCGTCGCCAATCGCGGCTGCAGCATACGCATCCCGCGCGGCGTTAACGACGACGGCAAGGGCTACTTCGAGGATCGCCGCCCCAGCTCCAACTGCGATCCGTACTCGGTCGTGGAAGCCATTCTGCGCACCATTTGCCTGGACGAGTAGAGGTCCAGTTGCGCCAGCACTCGCGTTTGTTGTTTAACTAGACCCTAACCCAAAACCCCGATCCTGACACACGAACCGGAACCCCAACCCGAAACCGAAACCGAAACCGACGGACACGGACCCGCCCTCATCCCAGGCGGAGTAAGCTTAGGCGTAGCCATACACAATCAAAACATACTATTATAATGTATACCCAACGTATTTTTTTTTTTGTTTTTTTGTCGAGATCTAATTGCGTTACAATCTAAGCAGCTGTTAAAGGTTAAATTTTTTTTTTAGTTGAGAACTTGTTGTTAGGTTATAGATACTATATAAAAGGAGCACGTTGAAGAAGACAGCGAAAGGCAACGTCGATCGATCGAAAGGGGACCACAACATGACCAAGTATGACCCACCCACACCCACCAACCCCACCAAGATGAACACAATCCGAACAATGGGCAGCGAAAAATCGAGCAAAAATGTGGAACAGCTGTCGTTCGGCCTAGGGGAACAAAAACACATAACTATTAATGATATTATTTTAACTAAATTAATAATTAAACTACCAATACATATACACATCCAAAACATACCCACATACATATACTCTTTAGTTAAGTAAATGCACGAAGAAAAAAATTTAAAAAAAAAACAATCTTTTTATTTGGGCTCTTTTTGGATTCTTTAAAAATTGCAATTTGGACTTTCTAATTGGCTATCAAGATATAGTTTTATCATGGGTTGAGTTCTATAATACTTATAGATTATTTTGCAGACAGACAAGGCTATATTAAGTTGGCTGTTAAAACTGACAAGATTAAAAAACATTCGTTAAAGCAAACTAACTTTCCTTAAACAAGAGCTGAAGCAAAGAATCTTCCCCTATATTAAACAATAACAATTGGGATACCACATAAAATTGGTATACAAATAAAAGCTAATCAGAAAATCAGTTTCAATGTTGATATATCTTCATATAAATATATTCAATCAACAGCATTGAATAGACAAAGTTAGCAAATAAATAAATCTGTTTGGTTTTTGATTTTTCTACTATTTTATTTACTCGTATTATGTATTATCTTTTGATTTATACTAAAATGTATACGAATCTTCTTGTCGCTTGAGTTCAAAATATTTACTTGTTGTTTCTATTTGTTTGGTTTTTCGATTTGCTGGCATCAGCCTTGTAAATTGTGTATTACGGAGTGTTGTTCGAACAACGGTCCACAAAATATTTGATTAGTTAGATAGTATGCCGTATGGGCATATATTCACATAATATGTATGTATGTAATCGAGTACTAAGTGTCTTTAATTCAATTCGGTTTTTGTTTATCGATTTCGGAACAATTACAACACAATAATTCAATAGTATATATTCTACAAATATAAGTTTCATAAGTTTCAAACACTTTCGGTAATTCGCAAATTTCACATCTTAAATATAAATATTTTTCTCAGTGTATTATTGTGTGTATGTGTGTGTGTGTGTTTTGTGAACATGTGTTTCAAGTAACAATACAAAAAAAGGTAAATTACAAATAACACAAAAAAATAACTTAAGTCTTAATAAATCAATTAAAGTCTGAACATTGTAAGTGGTATAAATGGAAGCTGATTCATTCTCAGATTTTTTTATATATATATATATGTATATATATTCTTTTTTTATTTAAATATATAGGTATTGTACCATATGTACATATACGTGTATCTGTGTTCACTGTACTTGTGCATTTGCATTTTGTGGGAGCAACAAACAAATTGTCTACTGCCGCCAACTGATCACTGATCATTGATCAACGAACCCCACGCCCCGATGTGATTTGCATTTAAATTTCATAAGTGATTTATCAAAGTGCGCAACAACGCGCTGCGAGCTCAGCTAATTTAACTAGTCAGCTGAGAAGTCAGGTCAGTTTGTCAGCTGGCTCAAAATGCAGTTAACACTGCAATTGACCATCAAACATTTGCTTTGCATAAATGCTGCATATTTCTTTATGTACATTTAAAATTTAAGTCACTTTACCATGCATTGAACTATTTTGTGTAAAAAACAAAAATGTACATTTTCACAACCTATTGTCCAGTTGGCAGCCCCAAATTGCACAAACCCTGATTAAACTTGCTGTCAAACTAACATTAGCCCTGACTAGCACAACGGTACACACATACAGATACATACATATGGTACTAAGTGCTTTACAGATATGTTTGTCCATTATTTGAGTTGAGAGTTGTGTCGGCGAGCTTAGCTTTATTTAAACATGATGTAAATTCCTTGTGTCGAATGCATTTTGAGTAAAAGCATAAGCCGAACTTAGATAAGTAACATTTAGTGCGTAAATTAGCAGATCGTACACATAATACACGATGTACGATTGTAATTTAATATTGTGCGCTTTAACTAATACACAGTTAAGTAATACGTTAAGTTTGCTGTCGAGATTTGTCATACTTTCAAATACATTTACTAACATGTTGTACATGAATATTTAAGCCATAACTTCGTCACTTACGTGAACTTAGCTTTAGACAGAGAGAGAACTTTTTGTTTGTGCTTAGTGGAATGTGCACTGCGAAAGAAATCTAAACCACTTTCTCAACATTTTTGGAAGAGTGTACGAAATACGATGTACTTAATACTGACATATTGTACAGCACTGAAAGAGAGTTTAAAGATATTATAAATACATTTTCTTGAAGAGAAGAAGCGAGCTGAGCTCCGATTACTCTGAATTCAATTATAAGCATCATCATATATCAAAGGACAATTGTAAATTGAAAAATATACTGAGTACAACATCTTAATAAATGTATATATATATGTATGTATGTTTACTTAACTGATAACATAATATTTGTGACACATTTGTTTTCCACTTAAAACTATATATGTAAGTATAGGTATAAATGTTTATGGTCTTGTCATGAAGTTTAAATCAAAAGTTAATTGGATTGTGGAAGCGCGTTGCAGCATAAAAATACATTCGGTAAAAATACATTTTTAAAATATGACTTTAGCTAACAGCGAATAACAAAATCAAGACACAAAAAAAAAAAAAGAAATAAAACCAATACTTAGAAACTAGTAAAAAAATATACATATAATAAATTGAATTAAATATTGCACTTGGAAAACAGCTCAACTTTAATTACACATTGTTCAATTGTTCATATATTTTTGTATATGCTTATATATATATATATCCTTTTTTGTTTTCATTTTCTCTTGTTAAGTTTTTCAAGCTGCCAAAGTTGGTTGATCGCAGACCTATTTGGGTGCAAACTGTATGTATGTAAGTAATTGATGCGCTGTATACATATATATATATATGCATATATATATCAATATCAATATTCAATATAGATGGTGTAAATATGTATGGTGTATGCGTATAGTGTGCATGTATGTATGTATGTGAGTGTATCAACTGGGTATTAGCCGAATATCGTTTGTGGAATATCGTAAGTTATGGGAGTTTTGCAATTGATTGCTTATCTCGAGGTTCTGTTTCGTACTATTTAAAATAGTATTGTGTTTTTTGTGTTTCTCATTACATTTTGGCAACGTTTGTTACATGTTTGAACATAATCAAAAAAGTTTCTTCTCATGATTTTCGCACTTGGTTCTCGGTTGAACTCTTATCGTAAAAGTTACTTGTATAGGGTCATGTTTATATAGAATATGTTAACTACATTGCTGTTTCTATTGTTTTGATTGTGCATCTTCTACAATTGCATACAGTTAATATTATAATAATAATAATAATTATATTGAACTTAGTTAACTACACGATGAGGAGTTACAAATTCGTTTCGGGCATGTGTGCGTGTAAGTTTAAATGTGTGTGTGTGTGTGACAATGTTTACAAAATATCAGCAATATCATTTATATTATATTAAAAGAGGTAAACAATATAAAATACAAATAAAAAATTATTTCGACAGTTATGCGAGTTTTGAATGTACTCATCTAAGACAAAAAAAAATTGTTGGTTAAAACTCACTTATTTTTTTTTCACTTTTTTGCTTATTTGATTTTTGTTTTTCTTGTGAATTTAAAACTTACATTAAAAGTGTTCGGTACATAAAATCCATGAATAATATTGTTTAGATGTATATATTTATATAATAGATACAATACTTGTAAGTAAAATACATATACATATTAGTTAGCAGCTGCTTTGTATATGTTAAATGTGTGTACTTATGTGAACGATGTGACAAAAACTATACATATCAATAAATAAATATTAGTAGTATTTACTTCTTCTTTTAAACATAACAGCAATATATATAAATACATACAATAGAGTGAAAAAGAAACGTGTTATAATAATAATTGTTTAAAACAAAGTTAATATTATAAATAGGTATATGCATATGTTTTAATTGAATTTTAACTAATTATATTTTGTTGACACGCCCAGGGGCTGCCCCCCGCCGCACCACAGCCGACTTTGTGACCGAACATACATAAGATAGTAATATATATGCAGGCAATATATATATATATACATATACATATATAAATATATACTATATATGTATATATATATATATATACACATATATTTATTATATATCTGTTTCGATTAATACAGTATCATGTGTATATATGTTGCTACTATTGCCGCTCCGGATGTCGCCTGCGCCCGCTCTATATATTATGTGGATAGCTCGGTGCTCCCGCGACGCACCATGTTGAGGTCGCTGAAGTCGATCTCGGTCGATTCGATGGATTGGATTGAGGCGCTGCGCAGCTTGTTGGCCGGAAACTTGCCGCGACTCTTGAGCGCCGTCAGCTGCAGCAGGAAATGATGTTTAGCCAGTTAATTGGGGGCTTTTATGATGAACTCTTCTTCATGTTTATATGTTTATGCGTGCACAACGTTCTTGCAGTTGTTGTTCAGGTGTGTGTACGTGTGTTTTTGGGTGTGTGAGAGAGTTTGTGCTTTAACATTTATAACTAGTCTACAATTGTGAAACAGAAAACAGATACCAAGACCAGCTCTATACAAATACATAGTGAGACAAAGCAGACAAGCGTGCAGGCAGATGATATTTCTGTGTATTAAAAGCACATCTGGTTGGAAAGAGAAAAAACAATAAAGGGGATCGAAGGTTAGCATCAAATGTATTGTATTCAAATAAAAGACTTATCAGTTTAATCAAATGCAATAGAAAGTTATAAACATATCCAAACATAGCAAGGAATATCAATCGCACAACAAATACTCGACAATTTTTTCTAGGTTTGTGTCTTGGCTATGTTACGATATAACGAAAATAAAGAAAATTTATAAAAAAAAGCAAGCAGTTTAGTTTACTCAATTGAAATTGATAAGAGAGCAGTACAGTAAAACGCAGCTAAATAGACCGCAAGCAAGCCATGGAACAGCTATATATATTTATTGCACAACAGCATAAAAAGTATAACGAGTTAAACGCAAAGATTAAGCACTGCATATTATCAAGCAAATATAAGTACAGATATTTCAGGAAATCAATATTGAACTGTTCTATAAATAATATCACTTATTTTAAATCAGAAATAATAAACACATATTTGAATTATTTACGACTGATAAACAATAAAACAGGAACATTTTACTTCTGCATGCAACTGACAATTAAAAAGAGGAACTTTATAATATATGAATGTCTCGAATAAAAACTAGTCATGATTTTGAGGAGGGACGGCAGCAGGCAGTTGAAAAGGCTCAAAACTACGAAATACGGTACAATTTGGAAATGAAATAGGTATGCTTAAAATACTATAGTATATATTTATACATAAATATATATATATATATGTATATATAAATATATGAATTCGAATACTTGATGAGCAATAAAAAAGGCCCAACAAAGTCTAGAAACGAACAGGCACAGATCTTAAGGATACCATTAATGATTATAAATGGGTAAAAAGGGAGCAGAGTTATAGACACCTGATTTAGTTTTCTTTGCTTTTGGTCGTTTGCTGTTAAGTGTTGAATATGGAAATTTGAGGTTAGATGCTTTCGCTATGATGTTGATGATGAACTTTTTGGTTTTGGTTTGTTTTTTTTTTTTTTTTGATTAGCTTAGCTTATCCATTTCCACGGTTCAGTGTCGGGGCTGGTTATTGGCGTGGGATACTAGAGACGCAACGCGGTTTTGTGTGTATGTGTGTTTGTGTGTGTTGAGTGAGAAAGAGATTCAATGAGAAACAACGAGATTATTATCTTGAGCAGTTCCAAAACGCACCAACAAAAAAATCAAAATCTCAACCATTTTTGTTTTTGTAAATTAGAAAACATAAAGTCAACGTAAACAAATGGCGTAGAATAAAATATAAAAAGCGATTGCCACACCAAAGCGTTTATAGCATTAACTGTAACAGATTTGTTTGCTGTCAGTTTTCTTATTCGTTTTAATCGCCAGCATCATTTAAAGGACCTTTTGCGAATGCGCTCCGAGTGCAGCTGTGGTGTGTTACACTCGCGTGTGTGTGTCAGTATGTACACGGTTAATATCAGTGAGAGTGTGTGGGTGTTTGTGTGGCATTGTGTTCAAAAGCCCGAAACCGAAAATAAATAGCAAACAGTATCGAAGTAAACAATTGGCCAGCCCCATTTGCAATACACACCTCCGCCTTCATGTCAGCCAGCCTGTCCTGCAGGTCACGCACCTTATCCGAGTCATCCAGGTTAGCGCGCAGTTCGCCCTCGGCCAGCATTTCCGAATTCTGCATAAAACACAATAACATTTAACATTAGAGAAGATTTATTTCAGATAAATGCAAAAAAATAATAAGACTGACCTTTGTTTCCAATCGTGAAATCTCCTGCTTTAGTTCGGCAACCGTTTGACTCTGTTCGGTGAACTTGATCTTAACATTCATGAGTTCATCCTTCATGCGAGATTCCAAATCCGAGTATCTGCATATTAGATCAGAGTTAGCTTCTATATATTTACAATATCTTTATCAAATTAGTTAACCGACCTGTGCTGCTGTTCGCGCGCCTTGTTGGCCAGCTCCTTTTCGCGTGTAACTGCGAGCTCAAGCTCCTCCTTCAGCTTTTTGTGCTCCTCGTCCTGGCGCCGCAGCTGGTTTGTGGAGACCTGCACCTGGGTCTCCAACTCCATGACCTTGAGCCGCAGCTCCTTCAGCTCTGTCAGCGTTTCCATCTCACGAATGCGCGTCGTCATCAGCTCCTCCTCGAGCTTTTGCGTGTGCTCCGTCGACTTGGAATTGTCAAAGAAATTCGTCAGCAGCTTCTTGGGCGTCGAATCGACGGAGGCGGCGCTGTGCTCGTTGCGCTGATTCTCGGCCAGCTGGCGCTGCCACTGGCTGCTCAGCTCCTGAACGCGCTGTTTGAGATCCTTGAGGGATAGGGAGGCCTCCGCTTCGCGCAGTTTGCTGGCAATCAGCTCGTCCTGCAGATGGGCCACCGAGTTGTCTGGCGTGGTTTCGCGCAGCGTCTTCTTGTCCTCCTCGAGCTCTTCGATCTTTGCCTTTAGATTGCGTATCTGATCCTCGCTTTCGGCAGAGCCCTGGCGCACCTTCACCAGCTCCTCCAACAGACACGAGACCATCTCGTCACGCTGCTTTAGCGCCTCCTCCTTCATGCACAGCTCGTCGATCGACGACTGTCGCGAGTTGTTCTAAATGGAGACAAGGATAGGGTTTAATAGGCTCTTATCGTTGGCGCGTTTGCAGAGTTTGCATGCGAGAAATTTACAAATCAAGCTAAAAATTGATCGATAAATCGATTGGCTTCATAAGCTAGTACATATCGATAAGCTAACGCTGCTGCAACGATAGCTTATCGACACATATGCACCTCTTACTAAAAACGTATATACATACATATTATTATGAAACTTATTCTTAATTTTTATCGATTAAAACGTATGCAATATGAACGAATTGTGTGAATTGTGAGTTAAATTATTAGGTTCGCACGTGATTGAATGGGTTAATAGGCAGCAATCTAATAAGTACACAAAATTCAACGATAACAAACATGCAAAGTAACGCTACGTAGTTTCATTATTGGCATGCACCTGTTTTTAGCTGTTATATTATATGTATGTATATTGAAAGAAGTTAACTTTGGCAGGCCCATGCACTACATATAGATAGATATATCTATATATATAATATATATATATAAATATATTTATTTATTTAGTTAATTTGTATTGGTTTTATGTACATTTGGTGAAGCAACTTGGATCGAGTTGCGATACTTACGCTATCGATTGAAACGTTCTGCTTGGTTTACGTTTGATTTTTAGTTGTTTTGTTTTTTTTTTTTTTTTGTATTTACAAGCAAACGATTTTTAAGTAATTGTGATATTTGTTTGTTTGTTTGTTTTTGTTTTTAAGCACCATTACCATAAGAAATAAACAGAATAGAAAAGAAAGACAGAAATGATTAACAAAATGGCTTACAATTGTTTTAGCACGGCTTTCATTTACATGTTTAGATAATTATTATATACCTATTTTTCTTTAATTGTTTTTTGTTGTTTCTTTGTTGTAGTTTGTTTTTTAGTTACAAGACAGTACAAAAGTACAGCGAAAAAAGCGTTAATTAATCGACGAGCAACACTTACATTTTCCTGCAAACGCAAACTAAGACCGCGCACCTCCTCGTTGGCATTCTCCAGTTGATGTGAGACCTCCAGATAGGAGCGACGCAGCTGCATCAGCTCCGTTTGAATGGCATAGCTGAGCACAGGCAAAATGAGTGATTAGATCGTTAATATGAAGATAGATATACATATGTAAAAAAATAAAGTTGGGCTTAATTACCTGGTCTCCTCTTCCTCGGCACGCGAGACTTGTCCACGGACCAGACGATCAGCCAGGCCGGCGCTTTCCGTTTCGAGCAGATCATTGCGCTGCCGGAGCAGGCAATTCTCGCGGCGCAGACGTCGCAGCTCTACCATCTCCTCCTGTTCCTTTTTCTTCAAGTCTTGATACTCTTTCTCCATTTTCTTCATGCGCTTCGTGTTGAGCTTCTGCGAATAGGCCAGATTGAAGAAGCCCTCCGGATCGGCCTCGACGCGACCAGGCAGCTCCTTCTGAAAGAACTTGAGCATGGCCTCCATGTCCAGCGAGAGGAGCGCCTCCTTGCCCGTTAGGAGCAGCGCCAGCGCTGCCTTAAATATGAACTCCATGCCCTCGCTAAGAAAGACGTCCATGATGCGGCAGCTGAGGTTCACATTCATGGTGGTCGTGTAGAGCGTCAGGAACCAGCTGGACGCGTACATGGTCGTCTGGAAGCCCTGCTGCTGGAAGTGTAAGTGCATATCGGGTATTTGCTCCTGCACCAGATTCTCCAGCTGGTACATGCACAGCCCCAGCTCGGACATCGATGGCTTGAACATGTGCCGCATTCGATGCTGCTGCATGATCTGAACGAGCACCGCGAACGCCTCCTCCTCGGGCATCTGCATGAGCAGTAGTCCCACAATAAACCCGGAGCCCTGACAGTAGCCAACCTCGCGATCGTGCAACGAGTACGCCTTGATCACATTGAACAGAGCCTCCTGGCCGGGTCCGTCCTTCTCCTTGAAGAAGTCCACCTCCGGATAGGTGCGGGCTATATCGCGACGTATCACCTTCTCGCAGGCGGATGTCGCCTTTATATATTCCGCATACTGTTTCTTATCGGCATCGGCGGCGCCGCTCAACTGTTGCCACACGATCGCACGGAAATGATGCGGTATGCCGCGTCGGACCAGCTCACGGACGCAGGGATTCTTGCGCTTAAGAGCGCCCTCCCAGTCGTTCAAAATGGACGCCCATGTCGTCCAGATATCCTCCTCGGCAACCGAATTGCCGCCTGCAAAATGTGCAAAGCGAATATTTAGTTTATAAACTTATTTGTATAGCAATCATATTACTTACTTGAGGTTAGGCTTATTTGGCTCGTGTCGGAGTTTTTGCGACTGTGCGTCGAGTGCAGCGAGTTAAGGCTTTTGGCATCGCTTTCGATTAGCTTATTGGCAGCCTCCAGCTTGGCCAGCAGATCCATTTCAGAAGTGGGTAGATTCTCTTCGCCTGTCAAAACCTTCACTTCCATTTTCTTGTTGCTCTCCGGTGGCGTCGCCGTTGTGGTCAGTGTCATTTCAATATGACGATGCTGACACGACAACCTTCCTACCAAGTTTTTCTAGGGATCCTACTCCAACCCAATTAATGTCCACTTGTTTGAGTTGCTTCCGCTTCGCTTGTTGATTTGTTGTTGTTGCTCGCTTGTCAACTCGTTAAGTTTGTTGCACTCGTTAGGTTGATCTTTGTTGTTGTTGTTGTTGGCGCTCTCTTTGTGGTTTTGGTTGACCTATAATCCCAGTGGGGTGATCTCAACGATAGCTTTGTGGATGCATAGCTAAGCTCGGCTCAGCTCAGCGTCTCGTCTATTCGCTCTGTAATCAGTTTGCAAGCAGAACGCATCGATAATTGTAAATATTTATTGTTATCATTGGTTGGTTTGGTTTGTGTTCTCGATGATATGCACATACATATTATTGAAATGAATGAAATTGACAACTTGAGCGCTCTTATCGAAACACCAGACTGACAGACGTCAGGCACAACTGAGTCGAGGCATTAGCCCGATAAAGAAAGGCACCACCCCCTCCTCCAAAAACTGAACCACATTCATACAATTGCCAATGCAAACATTGCTGCCAGCTTAAGTATGGCTTGTATTGTTCATAAGTCGTGTGCCCCCAAAAAAGAAATGGATCAAAACAAAACAGAAAAACCTGTCTGGGCTTTTACGTTGCCCAACAACAACTGTACATACATACATATGTACATATATGTGACTGTATTTCTTTTTTTATATGTGCACATATACACACGCATGTATTTATCAACATACTTCGGTTTATCGACTCGCCCGTGCTTATATATCTGAATGGTCCACATTTGTATGGGAGTGGGCGATCAGATTGCGAACGCGATGAGTCCCTGACCGCATTGTTTTTTTTTTTTTTTTTTTTTTTTTTTTTTTTTTTTTTTTTTTTTTTTTTTTTTTTTTTTTTTTTGTTATTTTTTTATTTGAGATAAATTCAGTGGATACTTCCTAGAGAGAAAGACCTAATATAAATGTCTTAATAGCAGCATTTCATTATACACAAAGAAGTTATTATGAAAATCGCATAGAGAAGCGCTCTTTATATATTTAATTGGCGTTTGAATAATTTGATCTACGTTCGGTTTTTTAATCATTTTAATGGGTTTGTACCCAACTTCAATTATCAGGCCACGAAACGAAATCCCTAAATAAGCCCCGCTAAATGGCTAAGTAGATATGATGCGTAATTGTCGGGGCCACCGTGAATCACTAGCCAAGGACTCTGAATCACAGTAAAGACCCCTTCTGAAGTAAATCAATTTAACTTAACTCGTTTTTGGACACGCGAAAGAGTTTCAACCTAAGCAAATTATTTATCTAGCAACACCAAAAAAAAAGTCGCTTTCTTATCAATATTATCGAGCGCCATAAAAAAGCAAATAAAATTGGGTAAATAAAAAGAACTATATGTGTGTGTATATATCGATTTACAGGTTAGTTACTAGAAATAGATAAAATATAAAAAATAGAATGTCACTCATTTGACAATACTTAAAAAAAGAAACGTATAGATAGAAAATAACATATGTCAGATAACTAAATGCTCATCGAATGCCATATGACCCAATATCGCCAAGGCAACTACTCGTATACGTAATATGAGTTGGCTTGCAACAATTACACACTTATTATTATTGCCACCCGCGCAACGGGAAAATGTGGCCTGAAAAAGTGTTTGGAGATCAGCACTTTTAGATATACCCTGTAAAAGCAATATATATAAAAGGTAGAGAAGATTTTTTAAGTAAAACAAAAAACCTGAAAAAAATCTCTCACATTTTTAAGCTTTTAAATGCAAATTTTTATTTAAATTAATCTGAAATAATGTAAGCTGGAAATTGATAATTGCTTTGTTTTTCCAAATACATTATAGAATAGGTTACATATTCCCATTAAAATAAACTTGAAAACACGCATATCCTAAATTCACTAAGTAAATATATGTAGACTTTAAATTGTGGTTGGAAACAAATTTTTTGACAATGTGAAGGGCATGCCAGACTTCTTAGTCAATCCGCAATCGTTTTAGGTGAAACGTCACGAATTGCAGACATTTTATTTGTATCGGCAATTGAGATTAGTTGGCAATACTTAAAAATAAACTTAATTTGAGTCATGGTGTATTAAATACTTGGAATGCGCATTCAAAAAAATTGATACCTAATTGATAACTGATTGCAGGGTAGCTGCTGGTTGAGCACTTTACAATTGCGCAAATTTTTTTTATTTTTTGTTTGCCATAAGCAAACACCAAAACAGGCACTTAACTTGTCAAGTTTAGATCAATCTAGAGAATCCCACAAATATAAAATGCAATAAAACGCTTCCGTGAGTGAAGCCAAGTGGAAACAGAGCGCACAATAAAATTTTTGCAAACAATTTTTAAAAATGCCAAACAAAAAATACAAGCTAATGATGCCTCTGTCTAGTCTGTGTGTATGTGTATGCGTGTGTGTGTTTAAGGGGGCAGATATATGGCAAGGCCTGGCATAGATATAAATTGCATTTGCACAAAAATTCAAAGTCGAAGTCAGTTAGCAAATGCGTTTGAATGCCGTCGAGCTTAGAGCGCACAAAATTTGCATGCAGCCAGTTAAAGAGATATATATCGTAGTACATACATGTATAAATAAATATAACTAAATGCGATTACATATGTGCGACAATATAGTTATAAGCCATACATATAATACACACAACATCGATGCGATACTCTCTATTATACGATACGGTACGATACGATACGTGTTGATTAGATTTCGAAACAACAACAACACTTTTTTTGGTGTGTGCGTGTGTGTGTGTGTGTGAGACCAGTGAAATCAAATCGCAAAGCGCCAATCTCCGTGTTCATTCGTTCCATTCGAAATAGGGTTAGTGCGCTCAGTACGTGGAGATACGTGGAGTCGAGCGCACAGGAGCGAGCAGCGACTAACAAAAAAACAAATAACAAACACACACACACACACAGACACACACAACAAAAACAAGCGAAACGCGCACCGAACAACAACAAAGAGTAAAAAAAAAACAATAAGTAAAAGAGGTAATAATTAACCAAGTGAAAACAAAACAAAACACAAAGCGGAGCAAAGCAAAGCCAAGGCTAAATTTGTTAAATTTTTGTTTTTTTGGTTATAGCCAAGAGTATATCCAACTAGGCACAAGCCGTGTAACGGTTTAAGGGCTATAAATATAGCTTTAATAAAGTCATGTTCTATTGCTAAATGCAACCTGTACCATGAATTCCATATACAGAGTTCATTTGAGTTACTTCATAATTATTGCAAAGTCAGTTAATAGTTGTTTACATAGCATATGGTTATCATATGAACCATAAATTATATAGTTAACATACCGATTGAGTAAAATAACTTATATAATAAATTCAAACTTTAGTGAGAACAACTTTATTTAGTAAGGTTTCCACAGCCCTACAAATAATACCTCAAGAAATCTCTTCAATCCATTCATCCATCCATCAACCCCATTGAGGTCAGGCAGTTTGTAAGTGCCTTGATTTAACTAGATTTCGTGATCGGACTCAGCAAAAAATCAAATGTTCAATATGTAAATCCAAAGACCCCCAAAGACTGAAAGAAGCCTTGGCAACAATCCAAGATCACGCCAACTTTGTGCAGGGTATTAAAAATTCGTCAAACACGAAGTTCATGCGTTTCTTTTATTAAGTGTTCGCTGGTTATAAATAATGTTTTTCTGTTTTTTTTTTCTTTCTTTCTTTTTTCAGTGACTGCTGCATGTGTCATCCAGCAGGTAAAAGCTGCAATAACAACAGCAACAGCAACAAGTTGGAGGGGCCGCCATGACAGCGAACACAGTTCAGCAATCGGAGCAGCAACACTCGGAAACGGAGGCCGAGACGGAAACAGAATCGGAGCTGGAGACGGTGCTGCAGCAGCGTCTAAAAACGGAGAGCACAACGGATGCGGAGGAGGCGTCTGCTCCGGAATCGGAACTAATTGGTATATTTTATGTGGAGAATCGGCGACGCAAACAAAATATTAAGATAGTGGTGAAACTGTGTCCGGACGGTGTCTATTTGCGGCGCGAGACGACACAGAACGATCATTTTAATGAGCAGCTGATACGCATCGATGACATCATCGGCTCCAGCTATGGCCAGCGTCTGAAGAAGCGGGCACGCGGCGGCCTCAACTCCTGCAAGAGCGCCAGCAACGAGCCACAGGAACAGGACCAGGACCCGGACCAGGGCGAGGACGCCGACGATCCAAAGTCGGACAACAGCGCCTATCTGTACATCTATGCCTATCTGAAGAAGGAAAAGCCGCTGCGACGAGTCCAAACATTGCGCATCTTACGCTTTCGCACCAGCGACAATTATGCCGAGAATCTGGACACCGCCCGGCTCTGGCATCGCACCATACGCGAGCACAAGCAGCGTGCGGGCACCGCGGGCAAGAAGCTGTTGATTCTGCTCAATCCAAAGTCGGGCTCGGGCAAGGGACGTGAACTGTTTCAGAAGCAAGTGGCGCCGTTGCTGCGCGAAGCGGAAGCTCAGTACGATCTGCAGATAACGACGCATCCGCAGTATGCGCAGGAGTTTGTGCGCTCGCGCAAGGATCTGCTCGAACGCTATGCGGGCATTGTGGTCGCCTCCGGCGATGGTCTCTTCTACGAGGTGCTCAACGGCCTGATGGAGCGCATGGATTGGCGGCGCGCCTGCCGCGAACTATCGCTGGGCATCATACCCTGCGGCTCCGGCAACGGGCTGGCCAAGAGCATTGCCCATCACTGCAACGAGCCGTACGAACCGAAGCCCATACTCCATGCCACGCTCATCTGTGTGGCCGGACGCAGCACGCCGATGGATGTGGTGCGTGTGGAGCTCAATCATCGGGACAAGCACTTTGTGATGTACTCGTTCCTTTCGATTGGCTGGGGTCTTATCGCGGACATCGATATCGAGAGCGAACGCTTGCGTTCGATTGGCGCCCAACGCTTCACCCTGTGGGCCATACGGCGGCTAATTACGCTGCGCTGCTACCCGGGCAAACTCTTCTATCTGCCAGCAACAGCAACGACAGCAACAGCAGCATCAACTAAGCAAACTGCAACTGACGCGCAATCCTTGCCAGAAAAATCAATGCCGTCGCCACAGCATCAGACGACAACGCGTCCTCTCAGCGAGTACAAGGATCTGCCCGATGATGACGGCGACCCGCCAGACGTGCAGCTGCGCAACGATCCCGATGCCGATCAGTTTGCGGACGCGCTGTCCTTGGACAGGTCGATCTATCGCCAGAATGGGGACAGCTGGCACTCGGCGGTGTCTCGTCGCACCGCCTACTATTCGCTGGGCGGGCACAGCACGCGCTCCAATCGCAGTCGCCTGAGCGTCGCGCAGCGCATCGAGTCGGCCAACGCCGAGTTCAATCAATTGGTGCCGACGGGCACAATGCCGGGTCTGCAGCTGCCGCTGCCCGCCGCCGACGGCTGGCGGTCCGAGGAGGGTGACTATGTGATGGTGCATGCGGCATATACCACGCACCTGGCCTCTGATTGTTTCTTTGCGCCGGACTCGCGTCTGAACGATGGCCTCATCTATTTGGTCGTAATACGCGCCGGTGTCGGACGTTCGCAGCTTTTAAATTTCTTGCTCAGCATGCACAATGGAACGCACTTGCCGCCGCTGGAGGATCCGCACATTCAGGTGATGCCGGTGCGAGCGTTCCGGATCGAGCCGAGCGGCTCCAGCGGCATTCTCACCATCGACGGCGAGCGCGTTGACTATGGACCCATTCAGGCCGAGGTATTTCCGGGCCTGATCAATGTCATGACCACAACGGGCCAAACAATGGCTGCTGGCCCGTCACAAATGTGAGTCTTGCGCCCACAACGTGTGCTTGTGTATGTGTGTGTATGTGTATATATATAAGTTTGATAAAGTACTTGACTAATCGATTAAGACTGTTTTTTTTTTCTCTATTTTTTGCTATTTTTTTTACTACTGCTATTGTTAATTATATTTAAAGAGACAACACGAGCACAAACATAAACACAAAGAAAAGAGCGGCCAAGTCAACATTATCTAATGCGAGCCTCGTTTATTGCACAGTTGTCATCGATTCCATTTACAAGTTAATAAACAATGCCTTTGATTAAAAGGAACAATGAAATAAAGACTAGACTGAGGAATTCTTATCTGCGGTGTATACTTTTCACAGAAAATGTGAGCTAAGATTAACTTTAGTGATATCTTATTAAACAAAGTGTGTTACATTTGAAAAAGAAGGGTCGAAAGCAGCTTTAAATAACTTAGAGCATTTTTAATGTTATTGTGTTTAAAGTTGTGTGTCAAACAATTTGTTTAACAGCTGTAAATCAATTAGGGGCCCAGTGCAAACTGTGCGATAACAGCGCAATAATATTAATAGCAGCTTCCTGTAATTGAAAAAAAAAACACACACACACACTTGCACTTATAACACTTCATTAAGATAACTTGCAAGCAGGTACAACTTTTATATACCCTGTAACCCATTTAGCTCGCTTAAAATGAGGTATATTGCAGTTGTGCATATATATACATTAAAAAACAATTCTTTTTTTTACTTATTTTAAGCAAAAAGTTTGTGCATTGAAACTTATTATGAATATATGAATTAAGTAAATAAAATTAAATCGTTATAATCTGAAATGGAAAGTTCTCTGAGTACTTCAAGTAAATAAAAAAAATTTGCTCTTGCTCTGTTCCCAAATCAAAGTAAGTAATAATGTTGGAAAAGACAGCTCGCACCTGATCACAGGATATCTTTTAGTCAGGCAATCTTAACAGGGCAAATGCTATGAGTTCTTGTTGATTGATTGCTTTGAAATGGAGACTTTAAACCATCGTAATTCAGTTAAAGCGAAACCTTAATTTTTTTCTATTTTTTTGGATTTACAATATAAGCCCAACAAATGCTCACATCGACAGTTAATCAAAATATCTATTAGAATTCTTTTCCGTTGGCTTTTTAATGCCGTACTTGGCACTTGCTTTGCCATCAGCTGCAAATGTGATTAGATTGGTTTTTATATGGCGCAGATTGGAGCTAAATTGCCGCAAATAGCACGTGAAAAAAAAAACACACACTGGGATTTGCTGACAATCTACTGACTGCGGACTACCTTTATAATCATTACATAAATATATGTATACATATGTACATACATATGTACGTATTTAGCAGCTATCAGAATTGGGGCAATGTTCGAGTGCTGCTTTTATAGCTTGGGGTCTATATATTAAAGAAAGGCTAGCAACTATTTAAATTTGTTTTGCTAATCGCCTTAATTGCGGAATTATAGAAATTATTTTGGAATTAAGAAACTTTTTTTAAAATATGCCCTTTAGCCAGGTTGATACATTGAACAACAATTGCTAAGGTGGTCTCAATAAACTAAACAAATTTTATTTTGTTTCAAATTCTTTGATAAGATTTTTAACTATTTATGGCTTATATACGTCATGGAAATAATAATGTCTGCATCATATTTTTGCCAAATTAAAACATATACATATAACTGTATAATATTAATTAATTAGCTTAAAAGTCTACTTCATATCTGAGGGGTTAACTTTTCAACAAACTAAACCATTTTTCATATTTGATATGATTTCGAACATAGTTTGTCCTATTCGTTCTACCAGCATGAAAGTGTTTTGCATATATAATTATTAACTATGATTATAATCTGAGATACACATATAATTATATGCACAACTTTATTTTACGTTCGTGAGGTCAGTCACTAAATATGGACGCCACTGTTGCGGGCTTCTTAAATATGTAGCATACTTTTAGGCTGCTACATTTATAAATGTTTTTATAGCTGCGCAGTCATTCTATGAATAGTTCCTAATGAGTTGCACCAGCAAATTGTATACAATAATTAAATGGATGTTGTTAGTGGGTAGAATATCTATATATATACATACATATATGTATGTTGCATATAAATTGTCTTTTTTGTGTGGGTGCCTTTAAAACAACTGCAAAACCAATCGGTTCGAATTCAAGATTAACACTTTTTTTGCCAAACCTTGAACCAAGCAAACTGAATATCCACTTTTTTTTTACTTATTTTGTATTATTTCAGTTCTTTAAATATGTATTGTCCGATCCTAACGGCCGCATTAAAACTTAAAGATTATAGATATTTGATACTTGCAAACAACGTTTCTTAATTTAATTTCTAATTAATTTTAATTTAAATTGATTGCCTTTCTTTAAATTAATAGTTTTTTGATCAGTTAACAATGAAATATATATATTTATTTTTTATTATCACCAGTGTTACTTAGCTAAAAATCGTGGAATACAACGAATTACATTTATAATTTGTATTTATTTGTTTATTTTTAAAATAAATGAGGTTCCAGAAAAAAACACAAGTAAATATTAGTTTTGTGCAAGCAATTTGCCCGATTAGTAAAGCGCAAGTTGCGTCTATTATTCTGCCCATGACTGTATATGCACACATGTGTATGTATGGAGACACTAATGCATATATATGTATGTGCGTATGTTTGTGTGCGTGTGTGTTTGTATATTCGTTTAGTGCATGCACTTGCCTACTTATTTCCAGTCTGATTCATTCATAAAATACCTAAATGTGCATGTGTGTATGTATTTATGTAAATGTGTGCTAATGTGTGCAACAGCACAGGCAGCAGCAAAAGCAGAAGCGTGGCTAAGAATTAAACCAACCAAAATAAAAAAGCACGCCAACTCGAGTTGAATTCATTTCGGATGCGGTTTCAAGTGGCCACTTGAGCTATTCAACTTAATATATACATACATACATACCATGTATATAGACATATGTGCAATGATTTACCGTTAGGCACACACACACAGACACACAATTTTATTCGCAGCTAGAAATAGCATTTGTCACTGTAAAGTCCAGCATTATGGCTTTTATTGTTTATATAATTGCATTTCATTTCTTTGCTGCCTTTTTTTAATTTTATTTTTTGCTAAACATGTCGTTCCCAACTAGCCCCCCCCCCCTTTCCCCCTTGCAACATTTCCATTCGTTTGCCATCGTCACCCAGCTGAAGCTGTTGGCAACGGGCAGCGCAGAAGAAGAAGAAGAAGAACAGAGCGGGGCGTGGGGCAGGAGGGAGAGGTGCGGTGAATGTGTGGGAATTAGTCAGAAACCTGATGGCGGCAGCAACCGCAGCGGCTGAAGTTTGAAATTTTTGTTTAGTCAGTTTTTTATTTCGTGTTATTACCTACTGAAAACAGCCAACAGGGTATATAGGTTGTACTTATAAACATAGGAAATTATATAAAATCCGATCAATTATTTTATAGCAACCCAATAAAAACATAATAGATATATGTTTATATGTAAATGTTAAATATTGCACATTATTAATTTTTTTAAGGTATCTCAAAGTGACATATCGTTTGTATTTCAATTTAAACACAATGTTCGCGTTGCGGCGACTTTTTGCATATCAGGTTGTTTAATTTGCAACTTGGCATTTATTTATATTTTAATGGATTAGACGATTTTTGACATATATTTGGATATGCAAACTGAATTACAACAAAAAAGACACAAAAAACAGCTCAATTGTGTGAACCTAAGTGAATAAATATTTTACGAATTCACCTTTCACTTTTTGTGCCCTTTAAAATGCAAATGAATTCATTGAAAGTCCTGTCCGGGCTGGCCCCTATATTTGATATCTTAACCTAATTAAAAATAAACGAAGCCTAAAACGACGTCACGTGTCAAGTGCCACGCCCCAAGTGCCCGCACACATTAGCATAATTTCCACAGCAAATCTCCCCTGTCCCCCGCCCCGATCCCTTTTTGTTGCAAATAAAATTAGCTACAGCCAAGCCCAAAAAAAAAAACAGAAAAATTTGTAATTTGTAACTGTATCTGTAATTCCGTGTGTTTTACTTCATTTTTGTATGGCAACGCCAGGATGCTTATATAAGTGCTTGAAATCAAGTTTACGGCATACCAAATTTAATGCACAAAAGCACTTCACGATTTGAAAGTATTTGAAAGCCTAATGGTTATGGTGTCTGCCAATTAGAGCCATATCTGCGGTTCAGAATTCGATAAGAAAAATGCATTTCGAAGCAAGCTTATATCAATACAAATATCTAGAGCTAACCAGTAGGAAATTTAACCAGAACTGCTTTGATGACCTGTCATGCAGTTTGTCTTGCAAACACAATACATGTCAGCAACGCAGTCTTTGAGTGCTAATTTTTTCTCTCTCTTTCTACATACCTAGATGCATTAAATGACATTTTGGGTAATATTTATAAATTTCTCCCAACCTTTCTTCCTTTTCTCGCTGTCTCTTTCAACAAGTGCGACACTTTTGATGTCATGTCGTCATGTAAGGTCATGACTTGTCGTCACAGACGTCACTAATGAGCATGTTATTGAAAACTAGATTTTCATGTGGGTACTCAAGCATACACAGACATATTTTTTCTGGTTCGATGTACATACATGTATGTGCCTAAAAGCTCGCCACAAGTGGAAGTTGATAGCAGATGTGGCGTCAAATCGACAGACACGATAATTCTTCAATCAGCAGAGCTAAAGCACGCGCTGGTTTTGTTTTATTTGAATACAATCATGTTTTATCGCTTCCACTGCACAAGTTGCACAGACAGAAAGAGTGACAGAGGGAGAGGGAGAAAGAGGGAGAGAGGGCATGTGTGTGTGTATGTACATTTAATCATTTCAATGGGGGCGGCACTGCGATCAATGAACAAACAAAGCTTGGAACCTCTTTTATAACCTATATCGGTTTGCAACTATTTAGTATAAATATAATATACAGATAGGTATTGAATCTTGTGGCCTGGCAAGATAAACGTTCTTTCTAACAAGAACAAATACAAATAACGTGAAATTGCAATGCAATGTGTATAAGAAATAAACACAATCAAAAAACAAGCTGAAACAACAGCGAAAGCAATTAGGAAATTAGCCACACAGTCCCCACTCTAACTCTCCATCTCTCTCTATCCATCACTCTCTCTCTCTCTCTCTCTCTCACACACACTCTTTATCTGTAGCCCCTTATGGCACACACGCTCACACACATGTTTCAACATCAGCAGAAAGAGAATGAAATAGAGAGAGGGAGAGAAAAGCTTTCGCAGCGAAATAACAGCAACAAAATTGATCATCGAAATGGGGCCAACAAATTGTAACGGTGTTACGACAGCAACAACAGTAACAACAGCAACAACAGCAACAAAAAACAGAAACGACAAAAACACACACAAAAAAACATATTTGAAAACCGCTTAAAAAATGCAATTCATCAAAAGCGAACACTGAAATGCCGGCACGTATTGAAATTGTGCGACAAACAAAGATTGCATATATGTACATATATATGTACGTACATACATAGTACATAATAGCTATGAATGCGCTAAATTGCAAGTGTTGCAAAACGTCGCAACAGTGTACAACATTTTGGTAGTGATTAAAAAAAGGCGACATTATAACAACGGCGAGCACTGGAGCTGGAGAGGGAATTGGCAAATGGGAAAGATAGGGGAATAGCGGGAATATAAGCTGCTATTGTTATACCCTGTAATCATTGAAAATGTCTTAAAGCGGCAGCGCAAATAATCTCTGACCTCATAAAGTAAAAACTATCTATATCAGCATCAATAGCCGTGTTCATTAAGCCATCTTCGTCTTTCTGACCATCCGTCCGCCTGTCTGTCTGTATGAATACATCAGTCCCGTTTTCCCATCATCGATAAATTTCGTTTTATGACCCTATTTCTTGTGCGTATGAATAAAACACTTTTTTATAAACGACTAATTTTCCGAACGTGGTCACTGATTTAAAGTGCACATATAATTTTATTCAAGGTAAAGGTTTTAAGCTTTTATTTTAAAGTTAAAAAACTATTTTTAAATATCAGTGCCAGCTGTGGCCAGTGACTAAGTCAGCCACTTCCTATATACACTACCCTCGGATTTAGAGTTCTTGTTCCAAAAATACCCTTACACTTACAAAACTCTTTTACCAGTAACTGCAATTTGGTTTTTAGGTTCCTGTACACCATACAAAAAATTAACTTTATCTTAAATTGTCGATTTATTGTCCCGTTTTCCTGAAATCAATTAATATCTGTTTTTTGGCCCCGTTTTCTTCAAAAACTATAAAAGCTAGAGACATGAAATGTGGTACGCAAGTTTACGAATAGTATGCCCACATCAAGAATTCTTCTTTATATTAGACACCGCCCCCACTTCCTCTTAAATGTATATATTTTCTGGGTACACACATGGGGATACCCTATTAAGAAATAAAACATTGTTTATAGCGGCAAATGTAGATCAGACCTGTTTAAAGGGTATCTATTGGGAGGGCACGCCCCACGAGAGCAGTCTTTTTTATTTAGAGTTAGTTTTGTACTGTTGCTCACTTTACATAACGGACTTTTTGTTAGTTTTGTTTTTGTTTTGTGGAACAATAGCTGAAGGCAATTATGAACATTTATACAAATGTGTGTTTGTATTTGTGATTGTGTTTTTGCTTGTCTGTTTTCAACTATTTGTTTTTTTAATGATGTCGTTGCTATTTTTTTTCTTTCATTTAAACATTAACAAATGCTTGTTGTCTTACTTAATATTGTAGCACACAAGCCCCTTTTCCCCGCTCTTCCTCCCACCCACACACAGACGTGGCTCACTTCTCAAGTGTAAATCAATTTTAACATATTTTCGCGGCTTTGGGAGAAGGTCAAAAAGCTTCAAAAAGCAGCTTCAACACCACATTTTATTTATTAAAAAAAAAAACTAAAAACATTAAAACAATACACCCACAGACACATACAGCTAGCGAAACAAAAAGCAGCAAATACATAAAAATAAAAAACTACAAGGCACAGTCAGAAAGCAAAAAAACTTCTATTCACAGACACACAAATACACATACATATATCTATGCATATATTTGCTTGTCGTGCTCTATGTGAAGCATGAACATTAATAAATAAACAGAATTATAGCAAAACGCACGCGAGGCGTATTAAATAGATGTGCATGGGTGTATATACACACACACACACACACACACATCACACAAGCACAGACGCATACACCCATGCAAGGTGGTAACGCTGCGCACAGAGAAAGAGCAAGCGAGAGAGCAGACGACGCGCCGTTGTGTGGAGTTGAATTGGAAGACAGACAAGGTTACAACAACAAGACAACAAAGCAGCTGATGTGGTAGGAAATGGGCATGAAAGCAACGCTAAGAATTTTCTCCAATTGGAATTTGGGAGGCTGCCGCTGATGGCACTTGTTGTTGTTGTTGTTGTTGGTGGTTTTCTTGTTGAATACGCGCAAAACAGCAGCAATGCAACTGATGTTTAAGTGATGAAGAAAAAATAGGAAAGTGTAAAAACAGCAATAGCAGCAGCAGAAAAAGTTAAGCATAAGTAGAAAGTTTTTTTATTGCGATATGATGACGTTTTTTCTGTAATTTGTAGCTGCACATATGTATGTATATGCGCGTGTTGCGTATGTATGTACATTATGTATACGTGCAAATAGTAAACACACCTGCTTAAGCACTCACCGTTATTGCTGCTGCTTTTGCTTCTTCTTCTTATTGGTATTCTGAGCGAAGATGGCGAATTTGGTGAGAAGACGACGGACGAACGAGGCGACGTCGTCGTTTCAATCAAACGTACATCCAACTGCCATGGAAAACGTGTAAGCTGTGGCTAGAAGACGAAGTGTTTTTGTTTAATTTCACTTTAAATTTTGACGAGACCGACTTTTTGTTGTTGCTGTAAACGTCACTTCTTCAGGTTGCACACACACGCACTCAACGGGCAAACATACATACACACGTACACTATTCGGTTTCTAGTTGGAGTACGCTTTGAATAGCTCGAGCAACGATAGGTTTTGCTTAAGTGCACTTTTCGCGTTTAAGGCAACGGGGAAAAAACAAAACAAAAAACTATTCGCAATCTGCAATATACACAAAAATATATATGTATAATTCTTTGGCGTTGGAGTTTTCAATGTTTGCTGAATTTATAAACTGAGCTTCCAGTGTGACTGCACTCTGCAAACTGTGTGACCGCGCACGACTAACACATAAATGCCCCAATTGCAAGTCAAGTACAACATCTGTTAACGAAATGTATTTCAAATTAACATTTTCGCTCCTCCGCTTAACAGAGACTCCACATATTAACGGAACTTTTTGTTACTGCTTTCTTTTTTAACTATTATTTGCCAAACAATTGATTTCCATAGACAAACGTAGATTTAGTTATCCTCGTTCAAAAAGGGCGTAGGAGCTTAGCGATGAGTGTTGCTTAATCCTCTACAATCCATAACGGGCATGCAACTGTTAATAATTATCGACCTCGGAGCTATCGGTACAACAAGCTAAGCGAGGGAGGTTTTTGTTTTTGTTTGGGAACCTTTCTCCCTTCACACAAGCAAATTGATTTATTTCATTTGACGCAAAAGAAGAAATTGGGAACAAGACAAATATTCAGCGATTGCAAATGAATAGCTGATAAAACCAATAAGCATCTACACAGTACAATAGGGTAAAAAATTAATTAAAATGTTAATTCTAAAATTAGCTCAATATGTTTACATTATATAAATGCGTAGACACACTAGACAGCAGTGCTGATCAACGTAATCATTTAGCTTACAGTTTATAATACAGACATTGACAGCACTTAAACGTCAAATAGCTTCCATTTTTTTATTATTCGAAGTTAAGCTTACAATTGATACGAAAGGACATTATTTAAACAAATTCCAACTATTTATTTTATAGATCTGTTAATTTTTCTTCTTCAGCAAACTGTCAAGAGATGGCGCTAAAATATTAACGGTATTGCCTGTGCTTTCTTAAATTAAAAGCTTCCACAAACTGACCATATTGCTGCGAATATGCAACCAACCGAATCAGTCACACATTTAACAGCAGGTTGGTGTATTTGCTAGACCCCATTAGGTTTTTACAATACACCAACCACAAACTAAGCTTAGCGCAATTTGCACATAACGAATATTGGCGCTTAATGTGCTTTTTTGGAGTTAACAATTATAAAATATAGTTAAATTTCATATTTTAGTTTAGATTATTAAGTTGTTAATTGTCTACATTGTAACTTACCTGTTAACGTTATAACTTAACAGTGTCTTTTTTAGTACTTCACCAGCTCAAAAAAAATTAGAAATATTATGCTAAGGAATTCTCCTGTTAACACCGCTCGGCTGCCAAATGTAAACGTTAACAGGGCAATGTAATGGGCAGTCTGTTATTCGGTGTTAATGTTGCATGCTTTTAAGCGCGCAATGCTCGACTTCGGCCTGGAAACGAATAGCCGAACCTAGCGATGAAACGAAGCACATGAAACGAAACAAGAAAACGTAAAAATTTCTCTCTCATTCTTCAAATTTCACTCGCCGCGAGCTGTTGTCGTGCGCGCCCGGATAACAACGATATTTCAAAGTTGGCTTTATATATTTTTTGTTGTATATTTTTTTTGTTGTACGAATACGCATTTTGCTACAAATATTAAATACGATTCACAAAGTGCAGCATCAAATAAAACCAAACAGTGCACTGTGTGCCTGTGTGTGTGTGTGTGTGTGTTTTACTCTGTGGTTGCGTGTGTGTTATTTGTTGCCTTTTGCCAAATGCTCGGAATAGGCGCCAAGACGCCAACAAGGACGCTGCCGGCATTGGCGTTGCCAACTGCGGCAAATGCGTGCATTTGTTGTTGCCTGCTGCATGTGGTTGGGCACACGCTTTCCGCTAATGCTAATGCTTAACCCAGCCCCTTCCCTGGCACGCCCCCAGCGGCAACAACAAATTGATCGCAGGCCTAACATAATTTTTGTTCGTGTTTGTTTCTGTTACAGCTAAACACACACATATGCATAAAAAGTAATAATTTTTTGCTGTGCAAAATGTGATGTGAGAAATTGAAGGAAAAAATGTGACAAGCAAGTAAAACCGTTAAAGAAATGTAAAAGTGAGCAAGCAAGCAAGAAAGAGAGAGAGTGTGTGCGAGCGAGAGCCGCCCAAGTGTTAGCCTAAGGATTAAATTAAGCATGAATTAAGCAATTATCAGCGATACCCCGCAATGTGTTCATATGCCCCGTTCCATGCTAAAAAATAAGTGCAACTACCAAAACAACAACAACAACAAAAGTTCATCACAATTGTATATAAAATATAATATATATTAAGCATAAATACACAAGCATGTGTTAACAACTACAATTACAAAAATGCAAGCAAAAATCCACAACACAATAAATCAAAACAAACCAAAACAACGTTGAATCAAACATACAAAAAAAGGCAAAGAGTAAAAAAAGAAGCCGTGAGCGCCAATTGCATTGACGTGTGCGTTAAAACTAAAGAGAGAGAGAGAGTGAGAGAGTAAGAACTACGCAACAGCAACAAAAAAAGTGCAACTGCAACGGTTACTCAAAAAGAAAGGCTTACAACAGTTAAAGCTCGCTGGCAGAGCATGGATTACGCGTTTAACATAGCAGCAGCGACAGCAGCAGCGGCAGCGGCCGCGCTTAAGAAAAAGCAAACAAAAGGAGCACATTAAATGAGCGCCAGCCGGCCACAAAAATGCCGCCGCTGCAAGGACGTCGACAGTTAATGTAAGTACCTAGCAGAAAACAAACAACAAATTACAAATTTAAATTTAAACAATTTTGGCAGAAACGCAACGATTTAAGAATGGTGGTTGTATAGAGGGTGGGGTGTGGGAGGTTGCTTGTGGTGTGTGTGTGGGGCGGTCAAAGCACATGTTAAACCTGTGCGCGCTTGGTTCGTTGGCCTGGCCGATATCTGGTGCTCTCTGTTTATGAATGAAACGCAACGAGGAAGCAGCGCACTAAACTAAGAGAGTGCAAAAATGCACAAAGAGCGCTTGCTCATAAAGAGAGCGAGAGAGCGCGCAATGCGGAACGCAAACACAAAACTCACACACACACACACATGTTAACAGTCGGGCCGTTGTGTGAGCGAGTGAAAGAGCAAACACACAACGTCAGGCGCTTGTACGGAGCGAGTTCATTGACCTTTGCTATTGAAATTTTCGGGCAACGAAACAAACGCACACATAGGCACACACACAAACGTACGAGCGCACGCACACAAATACCGCAGCGCTTTTTATTTACACATTGATAAACAATCGACTGTTGACTTGCGAGCTGTTCTTGCTGTTGTTGTTGTAGTTGTTGTCCCAGCATTTTGATGCTGTCGCTGTTTTTTTCCTTCCGTATGCTCTTTTGCGAAAGCTGAGCGTGCATTTATGCACGTGTGCGTGCGTGTGTTTGTGTGTGCTCTGTAATATGATGCAATTTGACACAGATTGAGATTGCGATCTAACCCTTTGCTGATTTGCAGTAATTAACAAATGCATCTCTTCGAGTTCAAATCCCAGTATTTGCAATAATGTTAATAGTTGAAATTAATAGTTTATATTGCCGATGCTGGGGTCTCAACTTAATGCGAATTGATTCAAATCATAAAAAATTGGTTTCTGGTTTAATTTTTATTGTTTCATAGAGATTAATGGAAATGTGAAATCCTTCCTTATATTTGCATTTAGTATTAGCTTTCAAAGTTAGTTTTACGTGGCTCTACAATATACATATGTATGTGCATATATTCTGTACGTATATTTATTTTATATATGTATGTATATCTATATACATAATATATTGTCGAGTATATCGGTTTTTCTTGTTTTCTTATTTTATTTGATTTAGATTTCGCATGTTTAAGGAAAGAGCATTCAACGTTCGTTTAAGCTGCCTGCAATTCTTCTTCCTGATTGTTTTGCTTGTGCCTGCGAATGTGTGTGTGTGTGTAGCGGGTGGGTTAGCGAACGCACGATAACGTTGTGGAGAGAGTGCGGATAGAGAAGTGGACGTAGCAACAGAGAGAGGGAGACAGAGAGAGCAAGCGAATTAAACTGTGTTTTATGCTTTATTCCTTTTCGTTTCTTTTGATTTTGATTTGGTTTCTGGTTAGAGTTGGAATTGGTAACAATTGTTTATGAATACTTAAACACATTTAAGTGTATGTATGTATGTATTTACATTTATGAAATACACATTCATATCTGTAGTTATGTACCTACGTGTACATAAGCTTATCAAATTAAAAAAAGGTTCGCATAGTAACATACATATGTATGAACATATGTATGTATGTATGTATGTTCATAAATATGTGTGTATCTACGCAACCACAGTCACCAAGCAGAAGAAGAAGCAGCATCCACGGCAAAAGCGCTTTGAACCTTCAAAATTGGTTTCAATGTCATGTAACCCCCATTTTACATATCCATGTGTGTGTGTGTGTATGTGTGTAGAGACATGCATGCCTGCGCATGTGTTTGTGCGTGTGTGTGTGTCGCAAAAGAGGGAGGAAGAGAGCAAATTAGGTAGCAAATGCCCATGCACACACACACACACACTCACACCCGACAGCGTTCGATACTCGTAAAATGGAAATGATTTCTTACCAAAAAAAAAAAAACATAAAGGCAACAACACCCGAAAAGTAGAGTCTTCCCATTGCGCTAAACCATCATTAAACGGGGGATGAGCGACAAGCAATTTACAGGGGCACCTCGACAAGGACAAGGACAAGGGCAAGGGCAAGGGCAGCTGTTAGCTGTAAGCTGTAAGTTGCCCAACCCCCTTAGCAAAAACCAGAAACAAACCCCAAACGGCGACGGAACGTGATGTGACCCACCCCGTGGTGTGGCAGACACAGGGCATTTAAACAACATTGCGTATACGCAATTGTTTTAAGTATACACTGTTTGCGGCAAACAAAAATGAGTATATTCTATCGTTAACTTGTATAACTACATACATATAGTTTTTGTCAGTCATCAATCAATAAATCGAACTTTCTTTCGATTCTTATTCATTTGGTGTATTTACTCATTAAAAATTCTATTTTGTGTGCGTACGCGAAAAACAATAGAAAATAGGAAAAATGAATGCAAATCTTTTTAGGTTTCTTTTGATTTTTACAAATAACATTCCAGGCTTTTCAAAATGATATCGCTTTTTAAATTTGAAATACTGGAAATGTCTCAAAAACAGTTTTGAAATTGATGAGGTGCAACACTGCAATTTCCTTGAACACAACTGTATATTTTTTACTGTTTATATAAACAGATATAAACTGTTTGCATACACTACTTGCTGTAGAAGTGGCTTAATGAAATGCTTGCTTTATACATGTTTTTTATATAATCTATTATTTATCTCTCTTTGTAAAACAAACAACAATTGCAACGAGAAACTCACTTGTTGCTCTACCAGGCAGAGTATTGGGTCGTCAGTGCAACTCGCAATTGTCTTGATTTAAATTGTGTTTTTTTTTTGCTTCATTTCGTTTTGCATTTTAATCAATGCCAATGAACTTGACGTTTACTTAATGCATGTCCGCATTTCCTCGCCCGCTGATTGTTGATTGTCACTCGTTACTCGTTACTCGTTACTCATTAGTCGTTATTCGTTACTCGTTACTTGTTGGTCGTTACAACTACTTGCTTACTACTAGTACTTACAACACCTGCACACCCACGCCAAACAAAGCTTATCAGAGCCGCAAGACGCACATGACATGTTTTTTTATATATACATATATAGTGTGTGTGTATGTGTGTCTGTATATAGTAAGTATATAAGTTGCTTGATCCCAATCGCTACAGGTCCCATAGACCCCAACGCTCTTATCGCTGTTGTTTTTGTTGTTGTTGTTGTTGCCATTTGATAGCAGTGACAATACTTTCGAGTATACATCGCATAGCCAACATGCCTGGAGTTTAAACACACACTCACACACACACACACACACATGCATATCGTGGGGTCAGCGCCTCTATAAAGTACGCAGCGCGTCATCGTTAGTTGCATTGTGCCGCAAGCCGCCCCAGCACACAATTTCCCTCCCCCCCCTATCCACCCCTTTTCCCCTTCAATCAGTTGGGGGGCTACCTCAAGTGCTGGAGCTAGTCAAGTCTGGCGTACACACACACACACACACACATACAAACATACACAAATTTGTATACACATAGTTTAATGCAGCGTTTGATTTGATTTGATTTGTCAAGTTCTAAGCAACAAATATTGCGAATCAAGTTACGATCGATTTTTGTACTTAATGTTTTCGTTTTATATACATATACATATACATATACATACACATACATATAGAAATATACATATATTTGTTGCCAGCTATTTATTTTCAGTTCCTTTTTATCAGATTTATTTCGACTTACATTTTTTATGTTGTTTTCTACAAAAATGTGTTTAGATTTATAAAATTGTTTACTTTCATTATAAACACAATTCATTTTTTAGCTTACAAATTCCTTTTAAGCTCAAGTTAGATTTGCTTTAAAGTTATGATAATATTTAACTCCCCAATTAAAACAATATAGGAATACTGATATGGAATTTGTTTCAATCTGAGTATCTTCAGAGTTCAGATTAACTTAACTTCAAGCTTATATCGAATATATTTTCTAAAGAGGACTTATTAGTATTTTTGTTTTGCACAGTTTTTGTTTTTATTTATTTATACTTTATTCAGATTGCTTGTTGTTAAAGTTAGTTCATTCGCATATATGTATGTACATAAATATATTTCTTTCACACATAAGAACTAACATTAATCGGTAAAACTTATAATGTTTGTGGGGCATTGGTTTAAATATTGATCAGCCAGAAATTGAATTATGATCAGCTGGCTGATAATTCGATACTGAATTTTTATACTTTGCCGTCATAATCGTTATCGGTAATGCCATTGCCATTGTCAGCGCTGCTGCGACAAAATTAACATTCAGTTCTGAGATGCCTTTGGACGGAATCCGATTCGGCCACAGTCTGAGTCATCGGCCAACATTGGATACGTTTTGTATCGTCTTACACATTTTTTATTGCCGAGTTGGCCGTTTTGTAATGTTTTGTTGCAATTTACGGCGCTTTCTTTAAAGCATAAGTGAAAACAATTATTAAAGAAAAGCCAGATGGAAATGTTAAGCCGACAGAATGGTAGATGCAATATTGAAATAAGTAACTATAATATTATTAATATATATTTATAATATTTTAATATATATCATAAAGGATTTAAGCCCAAATGCCTATTAAAATGTTCCTTGAACAAATAAATAATACATAATTTAAGATTTAGTGCGTCCCTTTTAAATCTAAATTGCTTATTGTGTCTCTCTTGCTATGCCAAATTGATAGTACTCTTTTCAAGGGTATCGAGATAAAAAACAGTTGCTACGGTCAGCGGCCTAATGCCAAACGTTGTGGAATGTGCTTACAATTGAGACAAAATACACACACACACACATGCATACTGATATTCAAATACTTTTATAACATTCATTCGTAATGTGCAGTGATCTGGACGTCAGCGGCGACTGCGCTGCAACTGCGCCGCGACTTCGTTTGCGGCATTGGCAGTGGCAGCGGCATCGGCAGCGGCTGCTGCTTGTCTGATCATCATCTTTCATATGTTTGTGTATATTGCGTGTCTTGCTCTAGCTAAAGCTGGCGGCGCTGACGCTCTCTCACTCGCTGTCACGCTCTCACTTGTCATTTGTCTATAATTTTTTTTGTTGCGCTTCTTCGCCGCTTTGGCAGCGGCGACGCTTTCCAACGCTTGCCCTTGTCCATTATTTCATTTCATTTCATTTCAGCTCAGGCATTTCACCATTACCATTTCCCTTTCGCCAATTTCTCCATTTTCGCTGAGTGCGGCGAATATGCTTGTATGTTAAAGGCGAAGTACTTGGCTTCGCTTTGTTCGCTGCTGTAGTTGTTGTTTTAGTTTCTGCAAATGTATGTGTGTATGTAATAACAATCGCCTACGAAATGTATGCATGTGTGTGTGTGTGTATGTGTAAATAGCTGAAATAGGTACAATGTTCGTTCAATGACCTTTTACTTTTACACTATTCAACGGTGAACATGATTTTTGTCTTGACGCTGTCTATCTGTGTGCCTGCGTATGCATGTGTGCGTTTAAAGATATGGTTAAATTAGTCACCCGTCGCCAGGGCGCACAAAATTGCGTAATTTTGCACAGTGACGTCAATCGGATGCGGCAATTACAAAAACAACTCAAACTGAGCTCTTGGCTAATTAAAATTATGCATTTTTCTTATTTGTTGCATACCAAAAAAAACAAACAAAAAAATATTAAACAGAAGCAATACGAAACAAAAACAATAATACTTATTAATAATCAATGCATATAAATAACTTTTTGTGAATTTCACAGCAAGTTGAAGTTTGCGTTTTTTGCGGTTATCGGCCATTGTACACACTATACGCTACGCACTCACACATACACGCGTACATGCACATTATATTCCACGCACTGTTTCTCTTACGAGAGTGCGAGAGCGTTTAAGTGAAATGGTGAGCAGGGAGAGAGCGCGCGCTTAGCGCGCACTACTCTCGAAAGGGCACGTTCGGTGTGAATGACCGCCGCTAACACACATTTGTGCGAGCGCTAAAACAAAAGCAAAACAGAAAAAAAATATTAAAGCAGCGACGGCGGCAGCGAATACGAATACGAGGAAGCGTAGCAAGTAAACGACCGACAGCAGCAGCAGCAGCCACAACAACAACTCAAAAGTAAAACAAGCAAAAGAATTGTGTGGCTATACATTGGTACGACTCTAAAATGCCCTGTAATAAGATTATTTGCTATGCAGTTTCAGACCTCTATTAACCGAAATCGTGTGTTAGCCATAATGTTGTGTTTGATTTTATATTATAAAATATTATATCGCCGTGACTATATCTATTTAAAATTTTGTTAAATTAATATATATGAATCTTTAAAATATATGATTTAGTTCAATTTTTATATACATATGGAAATAAGCTCGATCCCAAGCAACACAGATAATCGTAGTTCAACTGGACTAACAATAGCTTTTATAAGCCACTCTATTTTGCATATCCATTTTAAGTTGGTTTTGCAGGGTATAGAAATATTGAAAATACAGCAATGTAAAATTGTAGTGTCGTTGTAAGTTGGCGTCGTCATCAACGCTGCACACCCCACAAATTTGTCACTTATGCTGTTGTCAGGTCAGTTAAATATATACATTTAAATGCCAATATATATACATATATACATATATTTTTAATGACGCATTTTCATATTTATTTACTTAAAAATTCCTAAAAATTCCCTAAATATGCCATTGCTAAAATTTATTGTAATTTAACAATTTTGGAAAGTGTAACTTGGGCATGCTTAGCCGAGCTTTTACTGTACAGTCGAACCGGGCACGGCCCTCGAATCGACCAAAACGTCGGCAGCAACAACCTATTTGTACAAACAAACGTTCATAGATATTAATGTATGTATGTACATATGTGTGTACAAACATATGTGGGTAATCTACTCTGGGCCCTCTGCCGCCTGTACAGCGACGTCGCTGCCGCTGCTGCTGTTGCTGCTATTTGCCTTGCAAGAATAAATAAACAAGCAGGCAAACGAACAAGCGCAAAAAAAGAAAAAAAAAAAAAACACAGAAAACCGGCAATGTCATTAAACCCTAAACAAGAGCGAAAGCAACAACACAAAACGCGATAGAACATTGACACGAATACAACAACAAGAAAAACCAGAAGCATTATGAAATACTCAACGTAAGAGAGCAATGAACGGCCGGCCGGCCTGTACACACACACACACAGGCAAACACAAATAAACACAACTGCTCTCATCTGTGGGGGCGCGCACATGAATTGAATGTCGACTCTCTTAAATTAAATACGCCGCGCTCTTTGGCTCCAAAGCCAAAGCGAACGCAGGTGAACGACCGACCTAGCCATTTGTTTTCCTTTTGTGCGACTTGCATGTGCGTGTGTGTGTGTGCGCGCACGATTGTATGCGAGAGAGCATCTGCATCTGCGAGTGTGTAAGTGTGTATTGCTGCTGGGGAGCAAGTGAGTCATTTTTCACGGTTGCGACAGCGTAAAACGACCAGCATTTCTGCCTGAGCCATGCCAAAATGAAATTACTTTGATTTCATTTATTGCTGATGTTTTGTTTGCCGCGTCTTGTCTTTCAACGCTGTGTTGTCTCTTCTCGTTTTCTTTATTGCCCGATGACGACAACGACAACGGCGATGTCGATGCCAAAATGCCAATGAGTTGCGCTGCACTTCCTTGTCGCCGTCTGCATAAGTGATCGCCGCACCCACACTCACACTTACACTCGCACTCAGTCATACACACAGCCCACCCCACTGACGAACTTGTCGTGCTTTCAATTCGCTCTCGCTCTATGCTATTCTCTTGTGCGATTTTGTTGTAGCTTAATCCATTGAACATCGAGTGCGTGAAAGCAAGCGTGAAGAAGAATACAGTGCGGCAGAACATAACTCGATCGCGCTCTCTCATTCGCACTCGCACCCACTCACATTCACACAAACACAGAGACTCATAGGCGCGCTCATCATATACATATGCATTTAATGCTGTCTCTTTTGCGCTTACGCTGCGCTGTGTGTCTTTGCACGCATGTTGACCTTGACTGTGACTTTCATAAAATTGGTTGTTGTTCTTGTTGCTGCTGCTGCTGCCGTTCGCTGCTCCAAGTTATTGTAAGTGTGGTCTTTGTGTCGTCATTTATGAATTTCATTTTTATATGCCATCCAAAATATTTACATACATACATATGTACTATGTATGTATCTTTAAACGAATTTCGATTTGGATCGCTAACGTAGCAAATAATCTGATTGAACTTTAACAATTGTTACTTTTTCGATTTAAATTAACTTCGCTTATTGAATTTCCCAGTGTTGCATAACGTTGTTAAATAAATCTGTTAGCTTTGAATTGTAACTTATTCTTGCATTTTTGTGTATGGAACGATTTCCGATTTAGAATTGTTGGTTACGAAATATTTAATCGAATTAAGGTTGTATGAATTTTACATATGCTCGCAACTATGTTATTATCATAGGAAGTGATATAAGACGTTGTGATTTATTTCAAGTATCTCATTGCACTTAATTTATCTAAACAAACATTTTTGACAGCTGCCAAGCATTCACAATTTAAACAATTGAGTATGTATGTATGTACATATATAGTATAAATGTTAGCCGATAAAAACAGCAGCTATAAGTTTTCTTTGTTTTCTTTATTTTATTGTGCGTAGACCGGGGAATCGCAGGATCATTATCTTGTATGCACATATATTTATCATGCTGTCTTTCTTCGGAAAGAGACTCTTTTTCTTTAGAATTCTTATAATAATTGTCATATCTATGCATAAATATAATGCTGACTAATTGTTGATAGTGTATAATAGAAAAATGCTTACACATATCAACGTAATGCAATAATTAATCATATTTCTACATATTTATTGAGTTCGCAATAATTTGCTGTTTCTTTCCTTGAAGTTAAGACTTAAAGGTTTTGTATGTTTTTCAACGTTTTCGAATGTGTTACAAAATGAGATTCAAAATCTTTTATCGTTTAAAGAATTTTAGAAACTATGCTAAAAAAAAACCTTTACGAATGCGATACTAAAGCGGAATTCAAATGTTTAGACCTAAAAAGAAATGGTAAAAAAAAACCAAAACAAAAATATGGAATGCAGGCAAAAGTATGCATATTAACAAAATAGTTATGCAAACGAAAAAAAAGCGTTTACAAATCTTGAACAACAGATAAAATAAATGTGGCAATTGTCCACAACACTAAACTCTGCAATAATCCTCGTTATACAGGAGTGTGAAATGTCCAGGAATATTGCAAAACGCGTTGGTTTTTGCGGCAGCATTAAACGTAACCTTAAACCTGCAGGAAACGCAATGAAACTTGAGCTTTGCGTGACGTGACAGTTCGCCACAGCGGGGTCACAGAGTTCGCTTCGGGGCAATAAAACGGTGTAAATCAGTTAAGTGAATTATATGTATGTGTATATGTACGTGGGTAAATACATAGCTGTGAAATGTGCGTGCACTGGAGGGGGTGCGAGGGATATAGAGAGAGCTAAGGAGAAAGGTAGAATGCTGAAAAGCATTGGCCAGAGGGTCATCATCATCATCATCATCATTATCACAATTAATCTTCGGCTCAACGCAACACAATTTGGAGTTTGGGCTTCACTTTCCGAGGCGGCCACTCGCGAATTATCACGTAGTCACACATTCACGCACACACACACACGCATAGAAATCAAGGCAGTAAAAGCCAAAGCCCAAGAAAAAAAAACCAAAACCAAAAGCCCGAAAAAAATAAAGGTTTTTAGCGCTTTCTACCCAAAAAGTTCACTGAACTTGCAGCGTTCACAGCTGCGGAGGAAGCAAAACAGCAGCAACAACAACAAAGCGCTGAAGAGGAAGACGAAGCAAAGCAGAGCAGCAGCAGCAACAACAACAAAGTTGGTCGCATAGTCAAAACGAAATTGCTAATAAGCGGGCAGCAAGAGAAAGAGGGGAAAGCGAAAGAGCGTGCCCGTATGACGCTTCGTGCGTGTGTGTGCGTATGTGGAAACAGGAGCGTGAGCCACCAAGAGAGCATGCACGACAGAGAGAGAGAGAGAGAGAGAACGAGCGCAAAAGAGCATGGAGTGTGGTGAGGAGATGGAGCATGGGCAGCAAAATTTTTGCCCAGCGGCGCGCGTCAATTTCGAGTTCAATGTCAAACCACAAAAACAACAAACGCAAAAGTAGAAGGAGAAGTCGAAGCCGAAGAAGAAGCACCAGCAGCAGCAAAAGAAACTGATGACAACGGTAGTTGCGAGGCAAAAAAATAAATGAAACAGCAAAGGGCGTAGGTGAGGCTGCGCGGAGGGGCGTTCGGCCCTTTTGTGCGAGCGGCACGCAAAGTTGGTGGGCGGCTAAGGCAACAACAACAAAACAATCATAAAAACAACAAAATACAATTATCTTATAAATGCCGACAGATAAATGCTCTGTGATTTTAACTGCATGTCAGCATTAGAATGTTTTAAGCAAGTGAAAGCACCTATCCCTATTCCTATTTTTGCACTGTTTTCTTTGAGCTATGCTTAGAAAAACTTGTGATAAAATAGATATACTATATTTCGAAATTCGAAGAAAATAAAGATATTCCTTTGTGCATGTTAAAGCAGAAACCATAGCTAAACAGTTCAAGTCTCTAGTTTTACACACTTCAAGATCGATAGATCGATAGATCGGGCGGTCGAATAAAATAGATATGTATATACTGTATGGGAGTTTGGAGATGGTTTTTATGGATGGATTTTTAATGGCCTTTTTTATACAATGTATCTTTTATTCTTTGGAAAGGATTTAATTATTCTGTTATTATATACAACAACTTAAATTAAACTGATATGCTTACTTTTAATTTCTACATAGTCTATTGTCAAAGTTATGGACTCAGAATAAAACAAGGCAGGTAAATCTAATAAATTCTATAGTATACAGATGTGGGACAAGGCTTTACACAGTTACTTTGGAAAAGTGTTTAAGACAGTTTGGCGTTACATTCAATGTGACAAAATGAAGATACCCTGTGGAGAGCAAAACAATTGTAACAGCAACAATAACAACAACAATTGCGATAGGCCAAGAGCTGTGGCATCGCCCCCGGAGGGCGTTAAACTTCACGGTCATGGCTTTTTCTTGCTGTTTTATACTTTTCTTTATTTTGTTCTGTTGTGTTTTTCCTCTGCTTTTATAGGCGTAGGCGAGTGTGTGTGTGTGTGTGCTTTTGTGTGTGTGTGTGTGTATGAGATTGATAGCGACCACGGACCAATGTGACGCATTGATGATGGCCACTAGGCACATATAGGCCCACCCTAGGGTGGTGCTGTTGCGTCTGCGAGGCTAATGACCGATAAAAACGAGCACGCGCCGTTGCCGCTGCTGATAGTGAGATATACCGCCGCCAATCTAAGTCATAGCCCCACTCACAGACACCGACAGAGCGAGCGAGCGAGAAAGAGAGAGGGAGAGAGAGTGTCAGTCAATTTAGTCAAATGCTGTTGTCGAGCATTCCAAGAGCTGATTAGGCAAACGCAACAACAGCGGGTGGAATGGACAAGCGGGGTAGAATATAATAGTGTACAGTTAATAGTTAGCGGGTGGGGCACTGATCCAGCCAGGCAGACAGACAGAGAGACAGTTTATGTTGAAACCATAGAACAAATGAGAGCAAGCAATAGGAACAGAGGTAAAAAGAGCTAAAGAACCTATCGTAATTTAGTGTAGGGAATAACAACCGAGAGTTCCTAATCTTCGTAAACCTATTGCTTGATTCTGTCTGATAATTCGTCACTAGCGACTCGGATAGAAAAATATATAGAAATAAGATAAAGAACGGCACTTTCAGGTAGACGAGAAGTCTGAGTATTTAAGAACAAGGAACGGGCTTGAACTCAAGGCTAGTATGGAAATAGTTACTTCAACAGTTCGAATTGGAATAGGTAAGTTAAAATATGAAAAAAGCTAAATTATAAAAAACTGTTAAGGATAGAAATAGAGATAAGAATATATCAATTAAAAAAAACTATGAGAATATGATGTTAAGAAATACAACTAAGTTAAAAATACCTGCTACAAAGAAGAAAATCATATTTTTAAATCGAAATGAGGAAATTTGGTTATGATAGAAATTTACCCAGGTTTATTGAAAATTTAAACTCGATTAGATCAAATGATGAATAAAACTAGGCTGCGCCAAGTGAAAGTTAAACAAAATGAATTGAAGTGGAATATTTCCAGTAATAATAATAATAATAATAATAATGTAATAAGTTCTTGCTATCAAGATAGGTGAATGGATGACTGATGTAAATGAATATATAGAAGAAACTGCCATTTGTTTTTGTTTGCTCTTTTCTGTCTTTTTTACTTTATCAATTGATTGAATCAATCACAATTTTCTATGCGTAAATGTTTAACAAGAACGGGGCAAATGCAGGTAGATAGTTGATAGCTTGTTCAAGTAAAGGAAATATGCGATACAATAACGCAAATAGGAAGCTAATGCCTAAACAGTAAACCCGAAACAGGAAAAATGAAGAACAAAGCCAAAGACTAAGCAAAAATGAACGCGCGTCGCGCATTCAACCCTAACCTCAGACAATATATATATATATATATATATATAAATATACATAAATATATATGTATACATATATACATAACTATGCACAGTGCAGGCAGCAGCCCTAACTGCAGCTACCCCCAGCTCCAAGTTGCAATTTAGCGCGCAAAAAACGAAGCAGCAAAAAAGGAAACTCAACAACAACGACAAGCGGCCAAATGCCGGCAACCACAAGGAAGAGATAAAGAGAGAGAGAGGGAGAGCAAGGTAGAAATACGGGAAATGCCCTGTTGCGACATTACGTCACGGCACCTAACAAGCGGGAAGAGTGGTGAGAGGCAAGAGGCGAGAGGCGAGGCAGAGCGCGGTGGCCAGGCAAGCGAGGGCAACGACCAGCACACATTTGGCGCCCAACACACACACGCACACACATACACATATATACGCACGCACGCACACAGCTGCAGAGAGAGTTGTGGGCCAACTTGGCGTTCCTAGAGCTAAGGCGGCCAAGGGGGTTGTTCGGGCAGCATGCATTTGCGTCCCCTACACACGCCCGCTTGTGCGGCATACATTGGGCTCCTATTTATTTTATTTACTTCTTTTTGTTGTTGTTGCTGTTGTTGTTGTTGGGTTGAACAACCTTTGGCGACCCTGAGAAGAGGTCAGCAACCCCTACAAAAACACAAACAAACACATACGCACACAGCAACAACATTGCGCGCTCTCTCCCTTTGACGCTCTCTTTGCAGCTGTTCGTGTGCGTGCGGTGCGGTAGGACCTAAAGAGCGACACAACACACATGGCGCAGGGCTCGCGGCAAAGAGAGCGCTCTTTGACAAGCACATGCAATAAGAAAAAAAAGAGAGCGCTCGCTTAAGAGAGGGCAACTTGCGTTTAGTTTGCCTTTTGCCTTTTGGCTGCTGCTTTTGCCTCGGTTTGTTTGTTTTTTGTTGTTGTTGTTGGCGTTCTGCTTGTTCTTTTGTTTTGCTTCGCCGGTCGTTGGCCGTGCTTGCTTGCTTGCTGGCTTTTTGGGGTCGTTCCTGGTCGTTATCCTATATACCGAGAAAAATCTATTTTTATTTTGCATTCGCCCGCCACAGTCTGGTGCCGTGTGCGCTCGCCTCCTTCAGCTTCAACCCTCTGCCCCGCCCCCCACGCAAGCCGCCCACGCTGCGTCGAGGGCTGGAATACGGCGGATACTGTTGTTTGTCTTCATTTATGCACACAATGCGAAACTGCAACAGCAACATCAACAACAACAAGGCCAAATGTAAACGTCTCTTGCTGACAAACAAAATGAAGCCGCACACAAAAAAAAAAACAGCATAACTCGACAACTTTAACACACGCTTCTTATTTGTTAACTGTTGAGACAGTGTTGTAAAGTGCCTGTTGCTGAACCCCAAATAACGGCACACAAAACAATAAAAATTGCATTTCTTAAAAAATGTTATGGAGTCGTTTAATCCTTCTTTGTGAAAGCCAAAGGAATTATGAATATATATTCTTGATCAGCTTCAGCAGTTGAGCTAATCTAGTCTATATCCTTCCAACTAACCAACTATACAAAGCGATCTTGAGAAATATAAAAGCTAAAGACTTCAACTTTTCGACCATTAATTCTGTTTTTCCCTACACATAACCAACGAAGCATTCCTTTTTACTATATTGGTCTATTTGTTAAATATTGATCAATATCGATATTTAGACTTGTTATTCTTAGCATATTTCAGGGACAACAAAATTTAGTCGCAGCAAAAATACAATATAAAAAAACAAAAAACACATATCAAATTCTTCTTCTATTAACCGGGAAAATTGATTATACATAATGCTTCCGGTCCCGACCATCCCGGATAATCGAAGTTCAACTGTAGTATGTTCTCGTCAAGCATACGCATAAAAAAATTATGAAAAATAAAGGGTATCTACAATTATAAATTTACACCTGTTGCTTTTCTAAACGATTAGTTTACATAGATTTCTGTGACCATAAATCAAACATAGAAAGAGATGGAGAAAATGCACAGAGAGTTTTTAGATGCTAGCTTTTCTAATAGATAACAACTTGTAGCATGCTTTAAATAAGAAAATATACCTAGTATAAAGAAAATTTTCATTCATTAACTTAAATTCGTATCACAACTGACATGCAATATTTTTCTCTGCTGCAAAAAATTGGACCAAATGTTATTATTTTTATTATATATTCTGAAAAGATCATCTACATACCAAATATTAAAGCTCTGGCTGTGACAGACGCTGAGTTCAGATAGTTAGATGGCGTATACCAGCATATGGGATAAACATATGGTAAAGGAGAAAAAATTTACACATAGTTATTAAAGCTGATAAATACTAAATGTATAATTTTCCTGTCGCTAGCTTTTCTACTGGGAGAGTTCAGGTAGAAATATTACTTTTAACTTTTAAACTACAATAATCCTAATGAAAGTGTCAAGACTAAAAAAGATAACTTGCTCTTTTCATGTCTCAAAGATATATCGATTTTAATCGATGTTATAGAAACAGTGTAAGATATCGAATGAAAATATATAAGTTTGTTGTGCGTATGAGTTAGGAAAATATATAAACGACAAGTTTGAACTTTCAAGATTGCAAATTGGATTGTATTATCTGCCCATGAAGAGAAAAAAGTGGGGGAAGGATTGTGTTCGATGGCCAATTAAACTTTTAGCGGGAAATCGGCCATGTGGGCAGCTCCAATGCAGCTTGTGCACTGTTATTGTTACTGTTGTTTTGTTTTCGTTTCATTTGCGGCATTATTTATTCTTCCGCATTTGTTGTTGCAGTTGCTGCAGGTCGACAGGTTGACGGGGTCGCCGCCTGCGGCAGGTGCTGGCACAGTGGGCGGTAGGGGGAGCGATAGTACTTTAGTGACATTTTAGAGTTCAAGTTGCCACAGGCCACACACAAGTGCGTGCGATTGTAAGTGTATGTGTGTGTGTCGTGGAACGTACTTTGTTGACCTTTCTTGCTGGCTATGTCTGACGCCAACGTCGACGTCGCCGTCGGCATCGGCGTCGTTGCATTCGCCGGGTTAATGAAACCGATTGACACACAAACACAACAACAACAAATGTGAATTTCAAAACAGAAAAGTCAGAGCAAGCGGCAAGTCAATAAACTTGCCAGCAGCAAAGAGCGCGAACGAGAGAGCGTGCGAGTGATAGCGGAAGCAAACGTGCGAAACTTTAAGAGAGCGCGCGTGCTCTTTGGCAGTCACAGCAAAAGAGAGCGCTCGCTAACAGAAAAGCAAGTCTGATTGAGCAATAGGTTAAATAATAGTTTATTTAATATCGACATAATGTACATAAATTAAGTTAATATAGCATATTTAATATATTTTATTTAAATATTACAGCTGTAACTGTGGTTTGTGTCTGTGCTAGGTACTGTTGAACAATTGCTTAAGGCAGCTGCATCAAGTAAATGATTGTGTTGCTGTTAACAGCGCCGGCTTCGCCGCAAAAGCGCCTGCAGCATAATATGTCTGTATGCTGTTAAGCCGTGGCTAGTTTCGGTCGCGCTGTTAAGTTGCACGTTGAGCTTTCGCTAGCCAGCGCCATCTATTGGCTGTGCAGCAGCAGTTCGCCTTTGATTTGGCGCTACCTTAAGTCTAATGTTAGCAACTGCCATGCTTTTGGGTTGATGTACATGCTAAGTTTAGCCAAGACACGCCAACAACAAAGTGTACTATTTGTAATTTTCTTGTTTTTCTTTTGTTTTTCCCGCCACAGCACCCGTCTTGGCCGCGTCCACAGAGTCAATGTAAATATTGGCAGCTATATTAATCGCACAGCGACTAAAACAAAAGCAACAACTATAAAAACCACAAAAACAACAACACATCAAATACGAACTAGAGGCAGATTCAGATTCAGGAGCAACAACGAGCAACGAACGCGCAGCAGGGACGAGAGGTAAGTGGCAAGAGCCCTGTTGCAAGTACCTATTACAACATTAAATAGCTGGTGTCAAGCATATTTATATTGTGTATAATTTATATATGTATTTATGTATGTGTGTGTGTGTATTGATGACTATTAACACCCAAAATGCGAATAAAAGTAGACTAGAAGATACCCTGTTGGTGCGCAATGGCATAAAATATTTGGAGGCCAACTTATATTCTTCGATTCTTAGTATTTAACAAGATTGTATTTCCTTAAAGTTGAGGTCCTCACTATGAATCGATAATTATCGATTGTCAAAAATTAAAACTAACCTTGACATAGACATATTAAACTTATCCAGTTATAGCCAACATTTCTGTAATATGCCTATCGAAAAGACTGAGAAATAAGCCAAGATAAACTTGCATTTTTCCCAGGGTATACAAAAGAAAATAAAATGTAAAAAGTTCGGTAATTTTCAAATAGACTAGGGTAGTTATTTTGTTATTACCCAAGGTTGTTGCGACGAAGGATTGCGAATCCTTCGACGGGTACAATAAACTCCGTGCGGCGGACACGCGGACTCCGGACGGCGTGCCGCATGACAAGCGCAAATCTGTGCCAACAACCTTCGAACCAGCGAAGAAGAAGAATAAACGCACACAAACACATGCACACACAAACACACACACATGCAGACGACTTGTGCATACGTTTCAGCCTCATAAATATGCAGCGGACGCCTGGGCAGGGGGAGGCATGGTGGGTGGGGTGGGGTGGGGAGGGGAAACGGAAGGGGGTGGTGGGAGGCGCACTGCTGGAGCTGTTTGTCTGGAGCTGACTGCGCCTGGTTATTGCCTATACCCATTAAAAGTGGCTGACTAAGGGTATAATGTGAATGGAAAGCTCATCAAATATTTTTTTTTTTTATTGAATATTATTGTTAGTTTAATTATAATCTATTTTTTAGATAATAAGTAAATGTTATGTATGCATACAAATATAAATTCCTGATCAGTGATCAAACGGGTTCATTTTCTAAGTTCTCCCACAAAAAAAAAATACACTCAGCAAAACTTTCTTTAGCAAAGTATTTATATTTTAACTGAATTATTTTATTTAATTTCGATTATAAAAAAAAATTAAGAATGCGGCAATTTTTATATTTTCCTTATTTTGAAACGTTTTATTAATAATGTATTGCATCGATAAGTATCGATTTTCGCCAAATCTCTAAAACAGTCTTTGATTACTCTCAATTGCCCTATTCAAAAAAGGGGTCTCCGTTTCAGGGTTCGTTCGTTTACAGGGTATCTGCTAGTCGTGCACACTCGCCAAATGCAACCCCATTTGCTTTGGTTGCCGTGTTGCCGCCTTTTCGAGCACACTCCACAGTACGTGACTTCGACTTTGCGCTGACGCTGACGCTGACGTCGGCAGCGACAGCGACGTCGCCGCTGGCGTCAGCTTCAAGGATTCGTAAGTGTTGAGTTGGCCACAGCTGCTGCTGCTGGCCTGGCTCTGGCTCTGGCTCTGGCTCGGGTGCTGTCTCCGGGCTCTGGGCTGGCTTTTATGTAAGGCCAAGTCATGCCACAATCCGTGGCGCTGTTTGTGGCAGCAACACAGTCCACATCCCGTTGCCGCCCTCTTTGCAGCCGTCATGCTGTCCTTCAGTCTGCGGGTGCAACGAACGCTGCCCTTTAACCTACATACACACACACACACACACACACTCACACATACTGCAGCCCCCTTTGGGGCTTCTTTGTGGACATTTGTGCGCATTGAGCCCCGGTTAACTTTACAGTTAGCTCCAAATGGCCCTGTGAAATTTCATATCACGCTTTTTCAATCTACAGCAAAAACTTTTATCCAGTTAAACTGTCTGAAAAGTGCCATATTAAGGGTAGCTTCGCTTTCAAATACCCTCGTCGCAAGCTGAAAATTTGGCCAACAAGATAAGAGGAGTTAAAAACAATAAAGGACTTCCAATCAATCAGTTAGCTCAATCAGCAAAACATTTATTATGCTTTAAGTTTTTTTAAACTTAAACTTAAACTAAATTACACGAAAAGTTTATTTATATTTGAATAAATTAATTGATAAAACATACTTATTTTAGCATTAAGTGGAATTTCAGTTGGGTAGTTTTTTTTCGTAAAGTATTTGGCTTAAAGGAAAGCTCAAAACTAAAGAAATATTTCTTCAAGAATATTTGCTAAATTATACATAAAAATAATGTTTTTAATATGTCTACCAAATGCTTAGCTTTTATATTATTTTTTTTGAGGTGTGTACTGAAAACAAGTTAATTCAGTTGTAAAATAAATATGTTAAGGCTTATTTATTAAACAACAAATGCAAACAGCGCAAACTTAATATTTATACATATGTACATTTGTGGATGCATAAATAAAGCCATCAAATGCATACATGTGTATATGAATATGTACTTTAGTTATGATCGTTGGGCCTGAACTGCTTTAGACCAACTTATACAACAGCTACTTCAACAACAGCTTCATCTTTGTTTGGCGTCCATGTCTTGTTTACGGTTATGCATTTAGTTTTTTTTTATTTTTTAATTGGCGATGGGGTGGGCTTGGGGTGGTCTGGGCTGGTTTGTTGCACAGGGCTTATGGCACATGGCAGAACAAGCTTCCAGCTGGCAAATCAATAGCAGTCGCAGTCGCAGTCGCAGACGCAGACGCTGCCCCAGCAGGAGGCGGACATGTCTATTACGCCATCGCCAAAGTAACAAAAACACAAAAAAAAAAAAATTAAAAAAATAAAACTGCATCGACTGCGGCAGCGACGACGGCGGCGGTTAAAATATCTTCATGTTCATCGTCGCCACTGCAAGCAAATAAGCATGTTATACATATATATAGGTATGTGCATGCATGTTAGTATGTGTGTGTTTGTGAGTTGCCCTGACAGGCGGTCGGGCCCGTCGTTCGGTGGGTCGCTCGCCTTTGCGTCGCTTCTATTTACATTTCCACGCTCATTCGCCGTTGGCGCCGACGCCAGCGTCGCTTCTAGCTGCAGTTGCAGCGACGACAGCAATGAGCAGCATAAAAACAACAACAACAGCAACAGCAACGGCAGCGACGCATCGCAGACGTTCAGACGAAAGCGAAAGGCCATTGTCCGGAATTTTGTTGACCTACTAAGAGCCAGAATGTAAAGTACGAGGCACAGCTACACTGTCATTGCCGTTGCCGAAGTCAATTGACGAGCACGAGCACAAGCACGAACCCGAACCTGAACCCGAACGCGAACCCGTAACAACACGAAGCGGCCAGCGAAAGCTTTGGTCCGCTAAAAAGCTTTGGCTGGCTCGGCTCTGCTGTGCGCCCGTTTCGTTTCGTTCTGTGCATTACGTCTGTGTTTTATTTTGAAAGTTTGCCGCTACACAAATTTAGCTATGTATAAAACAAAAACAACAAATAAAATAAACAACAACCACAGCAGCAAGCACATCTAATGCTCTGCATTTTCGATACTTAACGACGTCAAAGTCGAAATGTAGCGAACGCCAAGTCTATGAGCAGCGTGTCATTCACCTTTTGGCCGCCGCTCTCACGGGCGCTCTTTTGGCGCAGCCACACACACACGCGCGCGTGCTTACGTATGTGTACGTGTGCACGTTCTGTGTTGTCTACTCTCTCTCGCTCAATATCTGCGATTTAAAGCTGAGCTCAAAGCAAAATGCGGCAGAGTGGTGGGGCGAGCTGGTTGACTGGCCCTTGTTATGGCTTGTTATCCGTATTATTGTTGCTGTTTTTGTTTGTCTATTGCTGCGCTCTCTCGTTCGGTGCTGCGCAGCTGACTTAACGCCTACGCCGCAACAGCACCATGGCAATGGGTGGGGAGTCAAGAGAGCGACCAAGGAGGGGTCAGACAATAGAAAACGAAGCGTTGCCGTCAAATTTTGATGAGCAATGAATGATGGTTGTTTTTTTATTTCGTTTAATTTTTATTTTATGTATTTATTTTTTTGTTTTTACTTTCTCTTGGCAAATAGAAAATAATTACTCACATGCGTGTTCAGCTGTGCTGACGTATACTTATGCAGATGTGTATTAATGTCTTGCACATAATTAGAAGAGCTTTTATGTTGTTGCTGTCAACATTCTATTTATTGCAACTGTTCAGCGAATCGGGCGAATTGGGGATCGTTTCCTGCATAATTCCATATGCTCGATTTGTGCATGTCTCTTCCTCTAGCGCTCTCACTCTCTCTCTCGCTCATTCGCTTGCTCGCTGCAGTTACGCTCAGCTGCACAGAAAGTTCAAATTTGCAGACCACAAATGTAAAAAAAAACAAACAAAAAAGCACAGCCCTCCCAGCTTGGGCAACTTTGACGAGCTTTAACCTAGTTTAAGGTCATATCCAAGTCAAAGACAAGCAACAAACTCGCTGGGGTGGTCATTTGCATGCAGCTGTATACAAATACATATGCATATGTATGTGAATATGCGTGTGTGCGTCTGTGTAATAGAAGAGTTTTGGTCGTCACTATTTGCGCCATTTTTGTTTTTGACATTTGGCATGCAGGTAATAATGAGACGGCGTGGGGGTTGGAGGGGTTTGTGTGAGTGGTGGGGGCATTGGGAGAACATGAATTGCACGCTACGCTTAACTATTTGGCATTTGTCAAGGACTGTTAGCTACTTATCTAACTGTTCTTCACACGCATTTCGTTTTGCTCGTCGCAATTTTTGACAGTGTCCGAAATTAAGGTCACAATAATCTTGACATTGCGCGAGAGAACAAACGATGACGATGACGCTGACGGCGAAGACGGCGGCGGCGACGACATCGTTCGCTGCCCACCACCCAAAACTAAAACACCCGCAGCCCGCCGATAACTCATGAATTGCCCAGCTCATCGCCGAACCCGTCTCGGCGCGTGCTCTCTCTTTCGCACACACGCCCGCTGTCGCTTATCATTTGCGTTGCGCGCGTCGTCAACAAATTTGTTTTATTCACACACAGCCCCAGACACACACACACATACACACATCCATAGAGTATATACTATTTTTTTGCGCTGCCAACGTCGGCGGCGTTGTCGTTGGTGATAATGAAATTGAAATTTCATTGCTAATTGCGTTTAATATTTATAATTGACCCAAATAATTTGTGATTGGCTTGCAAAAACAACGACGCACAAATGGAACTAGCATAAAGCGCATGGAAAGAAAGAAGCAAAGATTAAAGAAAGCTACCGAAGCGGGTCAGCTGTGGGGCAAGGCAAAGAGAAGTTTTGTTTTTATTTTGGTTTACTTGGCGTCGCTCAATTAGTCACCGTTACTTGCATGCCTACGATATAGGATTACCGTATGGAGCGCATAATATTAAACGAGCTTGCTTTCAACGCACAACAACAACAACCAACAATTATAAAAACAACAAGCGCAAAAACTCACGAATCGAACAAACCAAATGTGCGCATATATATGAGCACACCAATACAGACGCATAACACAGCACACACATATAACAGAGTTCAGACTGCTCTTCTTCCCCTTTCCCCCGCACACTATTCTCGCCCGCTGTTGCATCTGTTTCTATTTGCCATACCCTTATTGTGGCTATAACAACTTTCCCAAGCATGACGACTGCTATGTGAAAACAAATAATTAGAACTCAGTTATACCAAAAAACTATAATTTCTGCACCTAAATTGTACAACTGTTTAATTATCGAAATGGTAACGAATTGATAATCACAAAATAAAAATAATAACAGGGGGACTTTCAGCTTTTTGCATAGCTTTTTTTATATGTTGTAAACAAGCATAACATCTGTTTTCTTTATAATAGCTAAATTAATTAAGTAATAGCTAAATAAATATATATTTTTATAATTTTAACTAACTTATAAATTTTTTTTATACGATTTACATATATTTGTATGCAACGCAGGGTATACAATAGTCGCTGCGCTTCGGTTGAGCTTTAAAGGCAGTTGTTATGCTTGTCTTTACCTCGTTTTGTCTCGCCGCGCTCGCCGCACTCGCGCTGCTAGCAGACAACGAAAAACTTTTTGCTCTTCGCCCTGTACCGATGTTCGCCCCGCTCGCGACAAAAGTAGGTGAAAGGTCTTCAACCTTTTTGCATGAAAACAAAATTGTGCACTGCATGGCTAAAGGGGCGGGCAAGTAGGCATTTGTGTGTGTGTGTGTGAGTGTGAGTGTAGTGCAGTTCTTGTCCGCAGTTGCTTTAGCGCAGAAAAATGAATAAAAATAAATACAAAATGCAAGTGCACAAAGGCGAGCAAATGCAAAGCAAAGTGCATGGCCAGGTGGAATGTGCTGGGCTTGTGCGGCGAAAAAGGCGAAAAGTTGAAGCTTTAGTGGGAAGAAAGAAATGCAGGCATAGACTGTTTGACTGACTGACTGACTGACTAACCGACTGAGCGAACCAATGGCAAATGCAACTGCAATCATTTGCTATTTTTAGCACGACGAACGCAAAAGCCAAAGCACACGCACATGCACACGCACACAGCCTGGACTTGGACCTATCCCAATGGCCCAGCGCAGGCGGCAGGTCGCGTTAGCAGCGACGTCGCGCAGTTCTCCTTGTATTGCGTTCTTTGTTGTTTTTGGTGTTTGTTTTTTGCACGGCGAGCGCAGCTGCTGCCTGCCTGCCTGCGAGAGTGCGCAAAGCTTTTTGGCAAGTGTGAGAGAGGAAGAGAGCGTGCTGTCTAGCAAAAGCTTCAATTTGCGAATGCACTGCAACAACAATGACACAGCAGAAGTCCCTCACCGCGACCCTCAAAAGCTTTAATTTTGTATATTACTGTTTTTTGTGAGACTGTCTCGCAGACATAGACATTGATTTTTAGCCGGGGCTCAGCGGCAGCAGTAGCTGCCTCAATTACCTGGGCCAGCTCGCACTTCAGGGCTTACAGGGTATGTGCCATCCACAGCCGCAAATAAATCCAGGGTCGTGAGCTGTGGTCACCGACTAGCGCAGCCAACCTTCTCTCCCATCTTTCTCTCTCCCACTCTGTTTGTATCTCTGCGCAGCATTTGTCACCTGTAGCAGCTTATTAGTTTAAGAGCCTTTTCACGCTCAATTATCAATAACTCTCACTTTTCTCTCGTTCTCTTGCAGCAATTTCCATTTGCATCTACGCGGAGCGGGACTCGCAGCCGTAGACGTTGCCACTGCAGCCGCCATCTCGCTAGCAGTTAAATCGGTAAATATCAAATATCCATATCTTCGCATTAATCTTTGCATATGCGACTTTTCTAATACTCCCATACAGCAGCAAGAACAACAGCTAGAAAGTATGCTATGATGACCAAAAATTGATTTTGCATTTAAAGTAAAAGTCGTAAGGGATCCCAAAATATAGTGTTTGGGATATATTTATTTTATTTATAATGTATGATGGATTGATCACTTTTATTTTCGTTTTTTCCAACACACAAATATTCTCACTAAAGTTTATTATAATTATCATGATACTGAAAGTTATAAAAGTTTAACTTTTTATTGCTTTCGATTTAACTATCGATTCTTTTGTAAGCGTTGTTTTTTAAACTCGCATTAGCTTAAATGCTGGCCCCCAATGGAAAGTTGTCAAGTTTGCAGCTCTTTTTAAATGCAAAGGAATGATAAATACCCTTTCGATAGGTTGGGGTACGAGAACAACAACAATAAGAAAAACAATGAAAACGGCAACTGCAACTGCAAAAACGAACAAAATCAAAAGGCGAACTAGAAGCGCAAGCGAAAATAAAATAAAACAAAAACAAATACAGACAGAAGCGCAAGCAGACAAATGTGTATATGTGCGCATATATAAAATAGTATGCGTGTATTAGTGAGTGAGTGTGTATATGTGTGTGTTCATGTGTATTTATATAGAAGAAGAGAAACTGTGCCAATGCCCTGACAACGGCACAAGGTGATGATGCAAACGGCAACGGCGCACGAACTGACGCCAATTGCAATGATGGGTGGCAGATGCAGAAGGTGGATCAAGCGCAGACCGAAAGCCAGTGGGTGTCATGTAGAGAGAGATAGAGAGAGGGAGAGAGAGAGAGAGAGGGAAGTAGGGGGCATTGGCAGGGGGTGGGCAGCCAGAGTGATGGACAGGCGCAAGTGGGAGTGGCTGCCTGCCTTATGGAACAAGGACGGGCAACGAACGGGGACAACCGTAGATAACAAGCAAAGAGTGCACGAGCTATCACTGCACGACTCAATGATACCCTGTATTCTCAGTTGCCTTAACAGTTACAGAAGCAGTGCTTCCTCTTCTGTATAAACAACAAAGCAATAGCTTAAACAACTTTTCTGTTTACAGAAATTAATTAGAGGTACTAAAAAATAGTTAACTTATATAATAATAATAATAATAATAATTAATAGAAATTCTAAGAAGTGATCGATAAATTTTGCTGTTCTTCGTATTCGTAATCTGTTATAAAGAGAATAAATGTGAAGCGATTTCTAGCGACGTTAGCAACAATCGTATATACTCCACGTTGAGCATGTGCAGGGTATGCAACACAAAACTGGATGGTGACGAGTCGCGCGTTGTTGTTGTTGTTAATGTTGCTGCTGCTGCTGCTGTTTGAATATGCAACATGACATGCCACACACAGATAAACACACACGCACACACACTCTCTAACACACACTTGACAAAGGTGCACAGTCGGCGGTTGGAGGCAGACAACGCCGCCGCCGCCGCCGCCGCCGCCGCCGCCCACTCAACGCTTGCCACAAGCGCTTGTTGTGGGTGCAACAGGAAGGCTGGGGCGCGTTGTCGAGGCCGCTGCATGCGGCTTGGCCGCTGGTCGACAGAGGAAGGGGCAAATGCGGGAGGACTGCAAACAAGGAAGTAAATTTGCAAATTGAGCGCTGTCGGCGGCCAAGCGCGAGATGCAAAACTAAACCTGAGTGAGAAAGAGAAAGAGTGAGGAAGAGAGGGAGGGCGGATGGTAGAGAGCGACTCAAGTGTCCATTTGGCCATTTTTCAAGTGCTTGCACAGTGCACTTACCTTTAAACAGCCACCCCCCGCCCAACCCCAGCCCCAGCCCAGTCCAAGCCAGCCCGCTTTTACCTACCCTCTGCTCATGTAACCCGCTGCACTCTCTCGAGCAACTTCACCCACTTTCAGCTTCTCATCAACTTTTGCTTATGCAATGGAAAGTGCCAAAGCAAATCAAAGCAAAAAGCAACCGCAACAAGGAAAGCGCCATAAAAATTGCATAGAAAGAAGCATCAAACAACAACATAAAAATAACGAACATAAATAAAGTAAAACACACAAGCACTGGCAAATACTCTTAAAATACGCAAGAGTTGTTTTTTTTTAAAGCTAGAAACTGTCAGTCAAAAATTGCCCAAATAAAAATTAAATAAAAACTTTAATTGAGAATCAAACTAAATAAAAAGGAGGAAAGGAAGTTTCTATTATTGTTCAATTTCCATTTAGTGGACAATATTTGTTTGATAGCCAAGAAACAATTTAGTGATGAAATTGAATTAAATTTAAACTATTTGCTAATATTAAAATAAGCCAATATAATATAATATTATGCAATATAATTTATATTATCTGATGGGACGAACTTAGCTGATTTAATATTGTCTGTGTAAATATTGCTTAAACTTTAAAGCTTTTAATAACAATAATTGATATATTGGATATATTTAGTATAAAGTTTCTATAATATTTATTGATAATTAGTATTAAAACAATAGAGAAAGGGTAACTCATAGCGAGGCGCTTTAACTAGCATGAGGTTTATGCCTATGTCTTTATGTCTGTCTGTATGTGTGTGTTTGTGTTTGTGTCACGATTGCATTCGATTCGTTTGACGGCTGCTTCAAGCGCCGACTGCCAACTGCCAACAGCCGCCATTGACTCGTTGACCGAGCGACTCACTGAGCAAACTATGCACGCACACAAAAAAAAAAAAAATACACTAACATATTTTTATATGTAAGTATTTGTGTATGCATGCAGGCATTAGTGTATGTATTTGCGTTTGTCTGTGTGTTTTTGTGCGGCGTGCAATTGTGCGCCACCTATTGAATTGAAAATTTGTTAGCGAAATCGAAAGTTCAATAAACTTTCACGTAATCGACAAATTGTGCACGATGCTGTTGCTGAGGATGCAGCTAGCTGTGCAATTTGTTGTTGTTGCTGTTGTTTGGCCGCATTCAATGTTGAATGTACAGATATGTATGTCTGAATTTATATTTGCACATATTTATGCGCGACCAAGGGGGCGTATGCGTAATTGGCAATTGCACATTACGTATACGCAGCGGCTGACGGTCAAGCAAATAACATTTGCAGCGCCCCATGCGGTGCATTAAAATGCAAATACACACACACACACTCGCGCAAACACATAAATACGTTTATAACAGTGCGTATAACATTGAGCAATTATTGCATTGGCAATATTTTCGTTTGCATTCAAAAAAGCTTCCAATATCAGTATGTAAATAGCGCGGACTCGCTCGCACATACAGACAGCGCTGCTAGTTACTTCCCTTTGGCGCAAAGAAAGTGAACAAGTACGAGGCAGCAACAACAAAAGCAAAGGCAAAAATAAGCCAGGCAGACAGACACGCGGAAAGAGTGAAAATAAATGAAATTACATAAAAGTAACAACGAACCCACAAAAGCAAAAGCAACAATCCCATGAATGCCAATCAAGTAACAAAAACAACAGCTCGAAAAAAGTAACCAACAATCGCAACAGCAACAACAACAACAACAACAGCAACAGCGCAAACTGTAACAGCAGCTCAGCTCACCTCAGTTCAGCTTAGAAGCAACAACAACAACACTGCGCGCGGCGACAGTCAAAGAGAGCGCGAGAGCAGCGACCAACAGTCGTCGCAGCAGCTTTTGATCGTCATCGTCTCGTCAGTGCACATTAAACTTTTGCTCTCAGCATTCTTCCTGTGGCATTCGCCTTACGTTCTGCTCTCACTTTGGCGCTCTCTGGTTTTGTGCTGCTTTCACAGATATTCTCATCAACTCTACCATACTTCAACGCTTTACACCACTTCGGTGCGCCGCGCCGCGCTGCTCACCACTCTTTGTACTTCACTCTCCACACTCCACTTCAACAGACTTCAACATTTATTTAACTTCACAGTGCGTGCTTCGCTCTTGTCTGCTTCTTGCCACTCATTCGACGCTTTGCCCGAAATTGGGTCAGCCATTGAACCCGTTGCGACGACGACGTCGACGACGACGACGACTATACCATAACGACGGCATTGGCGTTGGCGTTGGCGTCGACGTTGCCGTTGGCTTTGGCTTTGGCTGCGCTTGCTTGCTTCTGCTGCTGCGCTTGCGTCTGCGTCGGCGTCTGCGTTGCTGCTGCTGTTGCTGCTGCTGTACCCCTTGTCTTTGGCCAGCCAGCACGTGTTCTTTGCTTTAGCAGATGATTACAGCTACATATGACAGCGTTGCCAGCTGCGACGCCAACTGCGACTGCGACAGCGGCTTAAAACTGCGATCATCATGATTTGCTTTGCCGCTTTTGCTTTGGCCAAGTCGTGTATGTATAAAAAACAACACAAAACTTAAGGTTATGGTCACTAGCAGTTAACTGGCCAGACCCCGCCACGCCCCGGCCCTATGCCCCTGGTCGTGCCACGCCTCACAACGCTACGCAACGCATAATAAAAAAAATCAAAAAAGCAAAAAACAACAAAAACAACAAAAACTAAAGCGCAGAAAAAAGAAAAATAAGCGAAACAAAATTTCACTTTCACATCAATTACGCTGGCAGCTCCAATGTTGAAGTACTGTACTTGAAAAAGTTCAACTACACATATATACAAATGTGTGTGTGTGTGTGTGTGTTTGTCTGTGTTTGTGTGCGCTTCAAATGGCTGTCAAGTCGCTGCCATCAAAATTGTTTTTTGAACGTAGATCGACAGTTTTACAGTCTGACACCCCAGCCTGACAAAAGCTTCTGCCTGCCCTTGCCGTCTCTCTCCCACTCTCGCACACACACACACACACACAACACATTAGCAGCTTTCTTTTCGACTGTCTTTATGCATACATACATATGCACATTTGAATGATGGCCCATTCCACTGACAGCTCCTTGTATATGATTCATTTAAAATGAACATTTCAATTGCTGCCTGTTTTAAGTCCCGTTTCACGGCCCCCAAGCCCCTTCCCCCTTTCCTTCCCTCCGCTTCTGCGCTGCGCTCATGTCAATGAACGGTTAATGGCCAAATTTACGCCCTTTTTCGTAGCAAATGTTTTTTGTTGCTTGTCAACGCGAGCTTAGTAAAAAAAAAAAACTGGAAGTTCAAGTGACCGTTAAGCAGAGAGCGACCAAAAAGAGCGAGCACAACACTCGAGAGAGAGAGAGAGCTTATGCGCGGGAGAGCGTAAGCTTAAATGGGTTTTGCCGCTCGACCCTCAACTAGAAAGTGTAAAGGGCATTGCAGCAGTTGTAACTGCATAAGTACACATCGCATACCCTGTAAAAGTCAACAAAATTGAGCTACACATTAATTTTAAACATTAAAAAACTGAACTAGTTAATTAAGAACACATTTTTATATATTTGAAATAACATTTATAAATAGTTTTTGGTATAAATATAAGGCAAGAGTTGGGGTTAGAATTATTATGTACATATGTATGTACATATGTATATAACAGTAACAGTAATATGCCAATTGTCAATTGCAGTCAGCTACCCTATATTTTTGTGCCTCAAGGGTAGCGTCATGCGACTTATTTTGGCGGCCACTTCAAAGGGCTTCAAATGCTTAGCCAACTACTTAGTTGGTCTCTTAACTGTTTTGTTGTTAGCTGTATTTGCATTTATTAACTTGTTAGGTTTTTTTTTCTTCGTGCATTATTATTGTTTTTATGGCTGTTTTAGTTGTTGTTTGTGTTTTTGTTGAGGGTTGAGCGACCCAGCGACATTGTTGCTGTTGTTGTTGGAGTCAATATGGAAACCGGTTACAGTTACACACAGTTTAAAAACGGTTACTGTCATGTTTTTCTTCTTCTCATTTTTATTTTGGGGGTCAACACACACACACACACACACACACTCACACACACACACGTGCAGCGCTGCAGTTAATCTGCCCCAAAAGAGAAGTCTCTCCCTCCCTCTCTCTCTCTCGCTTGGCTTTAAATATGACTTGCCACACCTACCCGCGCATATGCCCCACCCCCGCCGCCCACTTTTGGCGTCGCAGTCTCCGCTTTATTCTGTCGCCCTTTTTTTTTTGGCTGTCTTTAGTGTTGTTGTTGTTGTTGTTTGTTTTTGGTAGCTTAATTCGTGCGTGTTGTGCGTTGTTGTTGTTGTTGCTGTTTTGTATACATATTTCTGTCTTTCTTTTCTTATGGGTTTTTGTTGCTGTTGTTGTTGTTTTTTTTTCTCATCAGAAAATAAACTTGAACTTGCCCGTTCACTTTTACTCCATATCTTTCCCTTTTTTCTCTGAAGCCCTCTCTCTCTGTCTCTCCCACTCTTTCTGTCTATTGCCTGCTCGCTCCCACCGCCGCCAGTTTGGTTTTGTTTCTCTGTTTGCCCCTTTGGCTTGTTGTCTCAGATGATTATTTTTTTTTTTCTGTTTTTGGAGGGGGGAAGATTACATCGCTTCGTTGGCCGTTGATCATGAAAATTTTCAATTCAAGTTTAGTGAAATTTAAAGCTCAACACCAAAAAATGCAGATGTCAAAGGCAATCAAAGAGAGTGTGTGAAAGAGACAGGGAAAGAGAGAGAGAGAAAGAAGAAAAGAAAAGCCAAGTTCAAAGTGCGTTCCAAATGAAATACGACGCCAAGTTTATAAATATGAAACCAGGAAGCCAAAGACAAAATAAAACTAAATAAAAAGCGTTCAACAAAATTCCCACATATTCATCTCTCACTCTAAATATGTGAATAATGTAATTCATACTCTCAAATGTTTATAAACATATTTTGCACTGGTATTTTATTTATCTGAAAGTATATATTTCATGTTCAGGGAATGCCTCTAATGTGCTCAACTTGAAGTTGGGCAATTGTTAGCGAGCAATAGAAATTTTTTAAATCAACTTTAATATATATTGTTTATACATGCAAATATATAAATAATAACATTATTTTAAATATTTCTATAACACGAAATTTTTGCTTAGACTTTTATATTATATAGAGGGGTTTATTGGCGTCATGTAAATATCTTTTTTCTTCTCCAATTAAAACATGTATAATATTTTTCAATTGTTTCTAAGTATATTGCTGTATTTAGACCAAACCAAATTTATTTTTAATTGATTGTAGGTATTGAAATTAGAATAAAAATAAATAAATATATATATCTGTCAAAAATCATTTAAAAAATTGAAAACAAATTTGACTTGTAAACTTTTCAAATCCATATAAAATACCTCTTCTGGATTTGCTAAAATTAAACTGATTTTCATATTTGATACGATTTTGATCACATTTTATCCTCTTCTACCAGCAACAAATTTCAGCTGAAGGTGGTTAATAATTATTTGCTTTAAGTATAATCTTAAAATTTGTTTTTTATACAAATTAAGCAAAAATATGTTAATTTTTTTGGTTTGTCTATCTAAAATCGTGTTATAAATACAGCTACTTACTTAGAAAGAATTAAAAAAATATTATAGATGTTTTAAATTGGAAAAAATGTGATGCACTTATAATTATGATATAATTACATTAATTAATTAATATTAAAATGTAGCCTAGAAACATGTTAAAAAAGTAAACAACTCGAAGCTGTGTACAGGGCATCTTTTAAGGGGTATCTGCTAGTCGCTCTTGTTGGCGCTGTGAACAGAGCAACCTGTGAGTGCGTCTTTCAAGCGTTATAGTTTATGGTCGCCAGCTGACAAACTGAATAAGGAACTGATTGAGCAATTGCTCGACTAACTATGATTGATTGACTGACAAATAGAATGATTGACTGACTGATTAACTTTGTGCTGCTGCATTTGAATTTGAATTTGAATTTGAATTTGCAATTGAATTTGCATTTGAATTTGCATTTGCTTTTGCTTTTTCTATGCGCGCTCTCTTTGCCGCAGCCAAAACGCCCACGATAGCCGCCAAATGCGGCAGGCGAAAGTTTACTGGGACTATGACCGCTTAGAATGTCTACACTCACACACACACACTTGCACACTCATACACACACACACACACACACACACACACACATGCGGAACAGACTCTGGAACTTGAAGCGGAATTTTTGTTGCTCTGTTGCGTTGTTGTTTTGTGTAGCGAGGTAAAGTGTGGAAAAGGGGCAAGGAAGGGGGCGGACGGGGGGCGGGGTTGGGGCAGCTATGGTTGGGGGCAATGCTGGGGGCCTCATAGAAGTGTCTGCTGACAGTGGCCATGTGTGTGTGTGTGTGTGTGTGTGTGTGTGTGTGTGGCTGCGCTTATCTCCGAGTCGTTGCCTTGAATGTAGGGCAGTAGTTGGCACTCGAGAGTTGTTGTTGTTGTTGTTGTTGGTGCTGCTGCAGTTGCAGTTGTTGCTGCATGTGCAGCTCATGTCCCAGTCCACATTTAGATGCACTTCTATGTGCACACACCAATACACACACACACACAAGAACACACACCAACACACATCTCTTATTTATGCAGTTTTGTTTCTGTATATTTTTTTTTATATTTTTGTTGCTGCCGCTGTTTGTTGCAAAGTCATTGACTTTTCGCTGCTTGCCACACAGCGAATTTGGCATGGAAATTGTTGTTGCCATTGTTGTTGTTCTTGTTGTTGTTGTTTTTTTTTTTGGTTTTTTGCTTCTGCTGCCCGCCGTTGATTAAATGTTAGCCAAGATGCAAAGGTCGAGGATTTTGCGCCGTTTTGCTTGGCTTTGTTTTTTTTTTTTATTTTATTTATTTCTGCTTTTCTGATTGACGTCTGTTGTCAGCTGAATTTGTCTACTTATTATTAAAAGTTGTAAACCTTCTACATAAAATAATTTAATTTTAATTAAGCATTTATTTAATTTGTTGTGGTTTCTCTTTCTTTAACTTAAGATCTAAATATATAAATAATCTGAATTTATCTATATACACGGCGGTGCCTAAAATAATAGTATTTTTTGAGACCCTTCCAGCCTTCTAAATTAAACAAGTGATAGCTTCTTAGAAAGCCTGGAATGTATGCCAAAAAATCCTATTATATTTGGACTTCTTCTTGTTCTATGGACATTAAATTTGCTGTGCATAATAAACATAAAAATCAAGTTAAAATCAGTTAATTCGGTTTAGTTATTGATTATTTACAAAAAAAAGTAAATTTTAAAAATTGCATTAATATATAGAAAAGCATTTCCCTAGTTAAAGTTGCTTGTTTTTCCTTTTAGAAGAGGTGACAAACCTATTTAGATTACTTGTTATTGTAACTTTATTAACACCACTTAAACTTTCAGTATCACATAAACATAAGAATATGCTTTATTATTAGAGTTCACATAAATATAAATCGTATAATATATTTAACAAATTGAAAGTGGAAACCTTTTTCATAACAACTCACATGATTGACTATTGTTATCCTAGCTTATTTGCTATTTTTTTTTCTATTGTTCGCCTTGCGTTTAGTGCTTCTGATGTCCGATCAACTAGACACCCTCCTCCACCCCACCCCCAACCCACGCCTGCTCCACACCCCTGGGCCACCCTTGGGCTTCGTGTCTTCTATTGGTTTGGTTAAAAATACGCTCTAAAGTGAATAGCACGTAAATAACGGGAGAAACGAAGCTAAAGCGAATGACTCCCTCCTTGTGTGTGAGTGTACGTGTGTGTGTGTGTGTGTAAGTGGCATACAATAAAACTTAGCTGTCTCTGTAAATAAGGCATAAGAATTGGGTTAAAAGTTTATAGAGCAATGCAGAGATTTCAGTGCAAGCAATACTTTGTGTGTGTCTGTCTGTGTCTCAGTGTGTGTGTGTGTGTTTGTGTGTGTGTGTTATCAGCTGCCTGAAGTGGTTACATGGCCGCCGCACGGTCGAAGGCTGCGCCAAAAAGGTGTTGCGGCAACAATGTCGATGAAATGTCAACGCTCCACGTGCGGCCACGTGCCACAAATGCAATATATGCCACATGCCACATGCCAAATGCCCATTGCACTAATGCAGCCCGAGGACAAGTGGCCGCGGGTGTTGGGAGGGGAAGGAAGCTGCCAAAATCAAGCAATAAATCTAAAAAGGAATAAAATAAGAACGAAAAGTAGAACAAAAAAAAAATGTATCAGAAAGTGGATGTCAAAAATCATAGTAAAAAAAATAATAAATAAAATAGTAGAAAACCCTGAAAGGGAAAAAGTTTTATAAGAAAATAAAAAATGAATTTAAAGTGTAGTAAAAGCGGCAGAAGAAAAAGGAATAAAAGTATAAGTTAAGGTGGAAAAGAAGAAGTTACAAGTTCCAAATAAAAAGAAAAAGTAAGGAAAAAATTTTAAGCTAACTAAAAATGCTAATATAATCTGTAAAAAAAAACAAGAGTTAACTATATAGAAAAATAAATTGAAAAAACCAAAAAAGGTAGAAACGGATTAAAAAGAAAGAAGAATCAACTGGAAATAAAAGTAAAAGTAGAAAGGCAAGAAAGAAATGAGAAGTATGTATAACTAAAAGTATAAAAAAGGAGAACTAAAGTATAAGAAAAAATTTAAGAAATGATTAATAAAAGCAGATATGAATGGTAGAGGCAAAATAACTAGAATTAAAAGAAAATGTAAAGGATTTGAAGTATTAGAAGAAAGAGTAGAATTCTACGACAATAAAGTAGAAAAATTCAAAAGAGAATATATAGAAAAATTAGAAAAAGCAACAGTGGTTGCTTTTCTTCAGTTAAAAGCGTTGATTCAGAGCCTAATCATGCATTATCAGAGAACGTTGAAAGGGGAAGGGAAGGGGGGTAGAGTGGGGAGCTATAGAAGTTGCTAGCTGCTTGGCACACACACACAAGCATGCACATTAATAGAAAACGCAAGTGGGGAAACGTTTGGAAGAAAAGCAAATACGCGGGCGGCGCAGCAGGGAAATGCACACACACACACACGCACACATACATACATACATACATTTATAAGGAGCAGGCCGCAGCACAAGCGCCAAAGCCAAAGCCAAACATAAAATAAAAAAAAAAAACATAAAGAAACGAACGAACAAACGAACGACCGAACGAACGAACGAACGAACGAACGAACGAACGAACGAACGAACGAACGAACGAACGAGTGAGCGAGCGAGTGAGCGAAGCAAACTGAGGAAAATAATAATAACGTGCAAATGAAAAGCTAACGAACGAGCGACGGGGGCCGCCAGGGGGCGCTGGGGTGCTTAGCAAGAGCGCGGCGTCGTCGTCGCACTGGGTCAAAGACCTGTAGGAGGTCGTTTCAGCCGTTGCAGTGGCAATAGGCAACGTACAATACCACGGCGATGGCGACGACGACGGCGGCAGATAGCAAGCACACACACACACACAAACACAACATCAAATACAAAAGCACAGACGCATACAGGCGCAGCAACGGCGGCAGCGGCGTGCACTATTGAATAACATAAGCTAACGACGACGTCGCGACGTCAGCAGCACTGCACATGCAGCAGAGAGCGTTAGCGAGAGAGCTTGTCTAACAAAAAATGCAAGCACACACAAACAGAGCAGAGCAGAGCAAATATTAGTGAGAGAGCGCGCTCTGAGAATTTAGAAAAAGCTCTCGTATGACGTCGACTGCAGCTGCTGCGCTGACTGCAGCTGCTGCGTCGACTGCTGCTCCAACGACCCAGCGACCGAGCGAACGAACGAACGAAAATGAAATCGAAAACAAGAGTGAAATGCAGTACGCCATATTGCCATATAGTATTTGGTATGTGTGTGTGTGTATGTGCAAGAGTGAGAGAGAGAGAGAGAGAGTGTTAGCGATTTAATGTGTTAAGGAGCTGGAGCTGCAATTATGACTATGATTATGACAATGTTAATGCACACGCTCCACATTCACATGTATTTCCTACATTTTTCTGCTACTTGTTTCTCTCTTTGCAGACATGCCAGGCAGGGGAACTGCAATTTGCAAGCAATCGTTTGGCAGGATCACACAAAACAGGTGAGTGATCGATCAATGTAGGAAGGAGCGTAAAGTGAACTAGCGTTTAAAGTAGCCCGATCTGTCTTATGCAATGCGCTTATGCAACGTCTGGCAACGCTGCGCAAAACACCCACAACAAGTTGCAATGCAATTTATATTAATGGTTTTTTTTTTTTGTCTTTCGGATTTATATTTGCCCATGGTCCAAGTGCTCCTCAAGGTGTCTGGCCGCCCCTTCAAATGGCAGGCACTACACTTCAGTCCAGTCCACTCCACGCACACACTCACACACAGCACTCCTCAAATCTGCCAGTTAACGTCGCTTAAACAACCACAACTAACATTCAAGTTTTTGCATTTCGGTTTTTTCCACATTCAAACTAAAACTGTTCGTTTTTTATTTGTCGGTGAATTCTATTGACATTCAAGAAGTTTCTTTAGGGTTTACTGTGTGCTTCACACATATTCAAAATATTTATTTTATAATAAACATCCGTGAAGTATCTGATAGTTCATATATTCATTAATGCAAACATAAATAACTATGTTAAATATCAAAATTGAATGTTATCTCTCAGGATCTTAGATCAGTTTTTTGTTTCATTTAATATTCGTATTACATAACATACGTACATATGTACAAATAGCTTTCTTCTTAAGTTCAATTAACCCATATATTAAATTTTATTCAATTTATTTCTGGCTTCATGTTTAACACATTTCGTTTGCTAACTCAAAGCTAATGTTGACCCCTGCTTTAACCTACCCCCACCCCACCGCACACCACCCTTGCTGTTGTTTTTCTCCTATGCTTTTTATGTGCCAAGTGGCGCAAAAGTTTTCCGCTTTTCACGTTCAACGACGACGATCGCCGCGTTGTCTCTGCCGCCTTTGTTTTTGTTTTCCTTGTTTGGTTTCCATTTGCGCAACATTTGCAACGCGGCTAATGGAGGGGGGGGGGGGGGGGGGGGGGGGGGGGGGGGGGGTTTTCCATTGCATTGCATTGGGGGTTACGTAAGCTAAAGTTAATGCCACATAATCATGGCTGAAGTTGCAACGCGACGCGACGCGACGCGACGCCGGCCGCAATTGCAATGGGAAATGGGGAAATGTTGCAGCGGCAGCCGTGACACGCCATCTTGTTGCAACTGGCAACTGGCAACTGCAACTGGCAGCCGCAACAGTTTTTCCTGCCACTTTCTCTCTCTTTTGTGCGATGAAGTAATCGACTGCCCCAGCACCTAAACAGAGCCCCCCAGCCCCTGCCCCAGCCCCTGCCCCTCCCCCTTTGGGCGCTGCAACACGCAACGGGGTAAGTTGATCGTCGCGTTTGCAGTTTTTTTAACGGTGACTTAATTTTCATTTGTATACCCTGCGCCCATTGAGAAAATGCTTAAATAATGGGTGGATTGCTTTTCCTGCTAATGCTTGCAAAGATCAAAAGTTCATTAAGTGAATTAAATATAAATATATATATATATATATATATATATATATATATATAAATAATATATATATATATATGTGATCTACAATCGTTTGGGCTCTTGTTAAGTTCACTTTACACAATGAAAACATACTTTGCCAAATCGATAAATATCGTTCAGAAGCAACTACATTAGAAAGAGAATTATATTTTTATTGTATATCTTAAATTTAACAAATTTTTGAATTTTTGAGCTTTTGATTTTCGAAAGTTGTACTTATTTTAGCAAGATCGATAGTTATCGATTCTGCAAGAACTCTCTTAATAGATCATTTCTTGGCTTATGTTTTAAATTTTCCTCCAAACCACACGCAAAGCACGTTTATCTGCTTCTTCTTATCTATAGCTGCCGATATTTGCTGTGTATCGATAAGTATCGATCCAGGTGTGTTAAGCAATAACTCATTTTCTAATGTATTTGAGCCTAGCTACAGGATATTTACGCCAGTCGGGACTAGAGCAGACTTTTACTTGCCATTTTGCTTTCATGGAAAACTCGTTTCGATTTTTCTTCTCTTTGTTAGCTGGTTTTTCTTTTCTTTTTATTTTATTTTATTTTTATTTTTTTTTTGCTTAAGCCTATCTTTTGCCTAACGATCGCAACGCTGCGACTTTGGTGTGGCCCAAAGCAACGACTTGACGGTTACGACAACTGTTACGGCGACAGAGTCACGTGGTCGAAATGGAAGGGGGAAGGGGATGGGGAACGGGGAAGGGGGAGGTGGAAGGGGGGGGAATGGGTTAGCTGGGGCGGGTGGATGTCTTTTAAGGAGGCGGCACAGTTGAAGCCCTAGACCTCCGTTAGATGTGGGTTGGCCAAAAAAGTAGAAAGAAAAAAGAAACACAAAACAATTGAAAATAAAAAACTTGTGACATTTATGTGAAAGTTGCAAGATCCACACACGAAAGACATCGATGGGAAGTTAACTAATTAAATATGAACTATAAGTATAATAATGTTATTAGAATTATTTATATTTTCTTTAGGCTTTTAGCAAGTAAGTATTGTTTTAATTACTTGAGTTGAAACTCTTAAAGTCAACTGTTTCAAATAAATAAAATAACAAAAAAAAAAAAATAATAAAATAAAATAATAAAGACAGTCTAGTAGCTACCCTGTAGGATTTTACATGCTCTAGATCTCGCAGTTACATAAACTTTAATACAGAAATAATAAAAAATCCTAATTTTAAAAGGAATTTTAAAAATATAAAACTTTGTTTCGGTTATGTTCTCTTTTCTTTAATGTTTTAAGTGCATACAAACGATAGTTATCGATAACTTTATTTTAGGGCTTCTTTAACAAAATAATATCTTATAAATCCTCTTTTCATAGACAAACTTTAATTAACAGACAAATGAGGTTAAGTTTATAAAGTCAACTGTTAAAGCTGATCATCTTTTTTGTTTGGAGAATTTTTATTTAATTTTAAAATACTTTCAAGTAATTGTTTTTATGTCTGTATATATTTTACTTGGCCATAATATCTGCTGATAATCGAATTTGAAATTAATTTGATCAACTTGATCCTTCTACATTCCTTTTACCCTCTATATATAATCTAAACTTTTTAATTATCTTTTAATAATAACCAGAATTAAGTTGAATATCAATAACATTAAATCAAATATTAAATTAAATAATATATTATTAATATTTAATATATTTATATATTAAATTAATTAAATATTTTATTAAGCACACTTAACTAAAGATTTTTCTTAAGTTAATAGTTTTGGTTTTGTTTTGAAGTTTTCGAGTTTTGTTCTCTTTGAGCAAAAGTTGCTTTGTGGCTTCTTGTGGCAGTAACATTTGCCCACCCGCTGGCCACATGCAACGTGCAACGTGCAACATGCAACATGCAACGTGCAACGTGCAAGTTTAATGGATTTGTCAAATGTTACCGCTTTGTCTCTCCCTCTCCCTCTCTCTACCTCTCTTTAACTCTGGCTGCCTCGCATTGCAACTTTGGCCTGTTGCACTTCCTGCTTTGACTTGCAATTGATAGGCTGCCCCCTGGCAGCAACTTGCCCCCTTGTGTTCCCTGCCACTCGGCAGCTCTTTTGATGCAGCGGCAACATTGCCTGCTAACACCATTTTCCTTTTGCCGTTGTTGCTGCTGGTTGTGTTACGTGAAAAACGAAAGTAAAACTCGCAATTGCCAGCAACAACAACAACAACAACGACGACTTTGGTGCAACATTGCAACGTTGCTGCTGCTGCCGCCGTTGTGTACAAGTTGCAGTTGGCATTGTTAGTTAGTTTGCCATTTTTCTCATTTTCATTACGCCGTCTGATCGAATCAGTGAATGGGCAAAAAAAAAAAAAAATTAAACGGGATTTTCCAGGCAGCAGTGCAAAAACAAAAACAAAAGCAAAATGAAAATGAAAACAAGAGAAAAACTGGAATGTGGCACACGGTCTGCTGTTGTGTGGAGGTAAAGATCGACGTTGTCATCGTTGTTGTTGTTGTTGCTGCTGCTGTTGCAGTTGTTGCTGCTGTTGCTGTTGCCCACCGCTTGGCTGTTATGTCATACAAGGAAGCGAATTGGCGACGACGGCCAACACCAACAACAACAACAACAACAACAGCAACATTAACATTGTTGCAATCACTTGGACTTGGCTGTGGCAGCAGTTGCAGCCATTGATCTACCCATTGACAAGTCGTAAAACAGGGTACAATGCAGTCGTGCATTATATTTGTAGCAAACAAATTATTATGTATTTTTATTTTATTGCTTTATTTTTATTATTGTTTATTAAAATTTTCTTTTCTTTTAAACTAATAATTTTCTTTTCAATAACCTTATTAAGTTTGTTATCGATAGCTATATATCGATTGTTATGATCTCCTTTACATTTAATTATTCGAATTTTGTTTCTTTTTTTTAAATCATAACTTCAACATAACTAAACTCAAATCTTCGCAATCGATAAATATCGATTTTAGACATTTTTTTGTTTGCATTTAAAGATCTAAGATTTAAACTTTTAATATTTATTTGATTCTTCACAAAAGTTTAGCTTATTTTATGTTCATAAATAGATTTTTTCATGTGCCTAATATCGATAGAAATCGATATATATATTTAATCGAAAGCTAAAGCTTAAAAAAGGCAAAGAAAAAAGTGTTTAAGTTAACTTGAAAGTGAAACTGAACAACAGGGTATCTGGCAGTCGTGCACACGCGACTGCGGCACACTCTAATTTGTTGTTGTGGCTGTTACCAACTTCTAACGTGGGCTAAAACTGGCTGCATTTGCCGTTACTCCCGTTGCCGTCGCCGCCTTGGACAAGTTTTTCCTTTCAACAACTGCAAAAATTGAAGCCTGTTGCAGCAGCCGTTGCTGCAGTCGCAGTTGCTGCAGTCGCAGTTGCTGCAGTTGCATTCGCTGTTGCTTTTAGAGTTCGTGATGCGGTTTTTTCACTTTTCATTGGACGTTTTTCTAGGTTTCCTGCTGCTTTTGGCGTTACTGGGTAAATGTTACATAATTGTTCACAATTTGGCCCCGCAATTTGCGCGTTGTCTGTTTTTCTTTTTATTTTATTTGATTTTTTTTTTCGCCCATATCTGTATTCATTTGTTAAAGCGCTTGACTTGCCCCACACAAGCGACGAGCCACGCCTCCAATCGACGAAGTCAGTGAACTCTGTCTGCGAATCGAGTTCAGAATTTGCGAGGCGCATCAATAGATCGCAACGTGGCCTAAACTGGCCCTGGCCCTGCCCAGTTTATTTGGCTATAAGCTGCGACTTTGGCTCGCCATGCTTCTCTCTGCTTTTGGTTTTTAATACTCATTATATTCAGTCTATTGTTAAGGCCTAGCCTTCTATTTGCTTCTATTTGCTTCTCTCTTGTTTCTTTTATTTTTTAACATCAAGTGCTTCTTCTTCATATTAGTTCTGTTTGTTGCTTCTTTCGCATGCTTCTCTCTTTCTTTTTGCTTCACTTGCTTCTTTCTTCTTACATGCCTGTATTATATTCCACATTTATTGTTCCTCTTGTCTTTGTCGCTTCTCTCTCTCTCTCTCTCTGTTATGCTTCCTTCATTCTTACTATCGCTTCTCTCGTCATTTTTAGTCGCTTCTTTCATCTTAATCGTTGCATTTCCTTAACTTCTTTAATGCAACATTTTTTGTTGCAACAGTCGCTTCTCTCTGCTGTTGCTTAGCTTATCCCTTCGGCTGCTCCCAGTTTGTTTGATGTTTGCGGCAAACGTTTCTAAGGCTTTATTTTTATTTTTTGCCTTGTTTGCTTATCTCAATAGTCTATCGCTTCTTTCGCCGCAGCCCGCTAGCCGATTTTCTCGCTTTGCATTTAATGGGCTAAAAGCAATTAAAATGTCAAAAGCGTGCACAAAAGGAGAAAGTGAAAAAAAGTGCAAATTTTGTGCGGCGCAAAGGTTTTAGTTTTTTGATTTTTTTCTATCTCTCTCTCTCTCTCTTTTATTTGATTCCATTTATTTATTAAGTTTTGTTTGTTTTGCTGCGAATTTGCACTTTAACAATTACAAAAGTTTAAAAATTCGTGGCACAAACGCAATGTTCAATCGATCGAGGGTGTGTGTGTGTGTGTGTGTGTGGGGTGTGCGTTCGATCGTTGCCTTTGAACTTGCCAAATGACGGGGCGTATGCGTAATATTCTCTGCGCTTGCTGGCAAATTGTCAAAGCCAATGCGGCAACAATAACAACAATAGTAACAACAACAACAACAACAACAACAATTGCCAGCAACAATAGCATAAGTAATAGTAATTGTAATAGCAACAATAATCATAATAAACAATTGAACAACTTTCACTTGGCGCTTGAATTCAACGCACGACGCAATTCAAACGACAAACTTGCTGTATGTGTGTGTGTGTGTGTGTGTGTGTGTGTGTGTTTGTGTGTATTTGTGTGGGTGTTTGAGTTTTGCACGCCCCTGCACATTGACAGAGATCGTTACAGGGGCACAAATATAAATAAAAATAAAATACAGAAAATGCAAAAAAAAATAAATAAAACGTAAAACATGAAAAAACAAATAAAGTAAATTTTTGCCTAGGCGCAAAATGAGCAATTGAAATGCCAAACACATAAACAAAGCAGAGGCGTCGAAAGAAGGGGGGGGGGGGGGGGGGGGGGGGGGGGGAGGGGGGGGGGGGGGGGGAACAGAAATATCCTTTACTCTCCTAACTCCGCCAACTTGCATAACAAATTTAAAAGAGTTCCTTATGTTCGATACCCTGTTGAAAATGGGCAAACGGGGGAGTTGTGCTAATGACTCCATTTTATGTCAGTCTGTCTATTTGTGTGTCCTCTTCTCGTTTATCTCTTAGGACTGTTTGTATGTATATAAAATAAAACACATCCCTGTTTAAATTAGAACAAGGTAAACTTTGTATACTCTATTTTGAAAAACTAAAAGGAGTATATCAGAACTGCTTGTGCATGGTTTACTTTTAGAAGGAACTTTCCAAAAATAGCCTTGTCTGTAAATGCAGGGTATTTGGCAGTCGCGTTTACCTGTGTTTTGTGTTGTTGTTGTTGTTGTTGTTGTTGTTGGTTTCGAAAGGAAGCTGCCAGTTGCAGCAGGTGCAGGCCAGCACCGATCAGCGTTCGCCTGTTGAGCTGCCAATGTAACACAGGAACTTGCCACAAACAAGCCCAACCAGCTTGCAACAACAACTTGCCACACAGTTGGTGGCACAGCCACCGTTTGCTGTCGCTGCTGCTGTCATTTTGTCAATGCCATTTTGGGGAAGGGGCGGGGGGGGGGATTGGGGGGAATTCTCTGGTGTGGCACAGTTTATGTGCTTAACATAGTCGTAACAATTGTGCGCGGGGGTGGCTGCCACAGGCTGGTTGCATGCAACTATACATATATACATACATACATAAATATATTGCTACGTATCAATGTCCTTGGACTCGCCGTCGCGCTGCGCAACGGTACGTTGAACTTTTCAAGCACGTTGCCTTGGAAATGGCTGCACACACACAAACACACACACAGACACGCACAGCTCCTGCGCAGTACGTGCCACGGACAACGTGCGGCTACGTGTGGCAGGTCAGTGCAAGCAACGAAAAAAAAAAAAAAGGAAAAAGGAAAAGCTTTGCTGCTGCTGCTGCTGCTGCTGCTCCTGACCTACCGCCAGCAGTTTAGCTGTGTCCTCGTCCTGCAGCGCTGCAAATGTAAAACCAAAAGTCCCGCCACACCAGCTGTATGCGTGTGTGTGTGTGTGTGTGTGTGTGTGTGTGTGTTTTGTGCCCAAGTGCAAGTTCAATCTATGAATTTGAACGGATTCTGTGCACGGCCCCGAACCCAGGCCCTGCATAGCAAATATCCCTTTTCCGCTGCTGTCTCTTTCTCTCTTACAGCTGTGTGTGTCCTTGCCAAAATGCAAAGCTCACAAGCCAAAACAACAACAACAACAACAAGAACAAGAACAATCACCTTAACTAGCTCACTCACGATTGTAAATAATATTCTATTTGATTTTCCACTTGTGATCTATAAAAAGAATGAGTTCATTCGATAGCTTCGCACAGTTTGTTTGATTGATTTGTTTTTCGAATATTGTTTTTCAGTTCAGAGTTCGCACTTGAAGTCTAATCAAATTAAAGCTTCAGCTGCAAAACTTCTGCTAACGCAATTAAATACATACATATACAAAAACATACAAACATTTGTAGTCATTAAATGTCAAGTCCTTGCAAATAACCTTTTTGCCTTGTTATCAGGCATAAGCTAAGGCGAGAAGGCATTCCTTGTAAAAATAAAAGCATATATATATATATATATGTATATATATGTATATTGTAAGGGCATTGTGGAAAAAATAAATCCTTTTGCTGCAGAAAAGTTTATTCGCTACTTGAGCTAATGAGAAATCCGTGGGTTGTCTCTTTTTATAGATTTGCGTAAAACTAATGAGATTTGTCATCGAACTTCAAGCGAATTCAGGTGATTATTTTTTTAAATTCCTTTTAAATGTGCAACAGTAAAAAGAGCAATTAAAGGATAATTGCATAAGGTAAATTTAAGCAGCTAATAATTAAAAGAAGTTTTGGACAATATTCAAACAAAATAAATTACAAAAAAAAAAAAAAAAAAAAAAAAAATAAAAAAAAAAACAAAAAAAAATATTTTACACAAAAAAAAAAAGAAAAGAAAATTAGAATAATAATTAAAAGAAGTTTTGGACAATATTCAAAGAAAATAAGTACACAAAAAAAAAAAAAAAAAGAAAATTAGAATAACAGTGTGCACGTGCTGTCCGTTTTCAATAACAAACAGTGTGACCGTTTGATAATAGAAATAACTTTAATGGAAGCCAGCTGTCCGCTTTGCCTGTCAATCAGTTTGAGAGCTAATTCTCATTGCATTCTTTACATAAATATCAATTTCCCACTGTACGACAACTGGCTATAAAAAAAAACACAAGAGAACAACAACAACTCGTTCTGTACAAAAATAATAATAAAAAAATAAAACTGCGTTTGCGTCTTTAGAACGTCCGGTGTCTGCGATTCGATGTTAAGTTCAATGTTGAAATTAGCATAAAATACCGTTAATTGCATTAGCATTAGTCTGGCCCGCTAGCGTAAACGTAAAGCGCCCCAGCACCTGCCCCCAGCCCCTGGCCCGTGGCCCCTTTTAAGTATCACGTAGTCGGCTCTCCCACGATCGCCCACATTCAATTGCACTATTTTATGGCGCATTCTTGGCGCATATGTCACAGCAGCAGCAACAGCAACAGCAGCAACAGCAACAGCAGCAGCAGCAGCAGCAGCAGCGGCAGCGGCAGCAGCAGCAGCGATCGTAGCAGTTATCCTTGAGCATGTGTTGTGCATTGCGCATACGCGCCGTTGAACGCGAGCCACTTTTTAATACACTTGCCAAATGGGCAGCGCTTAATTTTGAATCAATTGTGCAAACAGCACTAAAAAATATTATTTATTTATGTTTGTTTATAACAATTTTTTTATACCTTAACTTCTAATAAATACTAAAGTTCCTTTGGCAAACTTGCCGCCCAAATATAATCATTAACATATGTATTTATAAAGCTCAGTTTCTTGGCCAACTTAGATTAAATATGTTAGATCAATCAAATCAATATTGCGAAAATTATTTAATAGTATTTTTTTTATTTTTTTTTTGGTATATTTTAAACAAACTTAATAATTTAAAGTCTATACAATTATTATATACACTTAATCCTTACATTCTAAACAAATAGCGTATTTAACTTTCGTTAGCTTTAAGCTAACTGCATTTTTTTGTTGCCAATTGGCAATTGGCAATTGGCGTTTTGCGGCTTGTCGCTTGACGATGATCATATAAGTGTTCATGATCGTAAATTACCGACGATTGCTGCATCAGCAGCAAGTGGTTTTGTTATACCCTGTAACGAATTTAAAGAGTGCATATCACAGTCGTGTAACTGTATATTGTGTGCAGAGGAAAGACAAGCATAGTAATAATAGAAATAAACTCACAAGCTGGATTCGAACCTAGGCCTTTTTTTATTTGAACGTTTTTAACAGTTTCTTCTGTGACAATATTTTGTCAAGATAATTTTAGAATATATATATTAACTGTAATTAATTTCCTAAGTAGAGCTGTAAAAATTAAATAAATGAACTCAATTTGAGGTTCGAACTTTAAATAACTGTAATTATGACTTTGTCTGAAAATAAATACTCAACTATATAAACATATGTATATAGAAACAAAACTTGCCAATAAACTAACTAAGTAAACCTCGTCTGGTAATAGAAATATTATTATATATATAAAAGAAAAAAAAAACGGGAACATTTTTCAT